>VWPU01024730.1:0-27506 GCA_013398955.1 Callaeas wilsoni | reverse complement strand
GCCCCCCGCCGCCGCGCCCCGCGATAGCCCCACGACCCGCCGCGTCGCCGAGGTGAGCAGGAGCCGGGGGACAGCGCGCGGCGGGGACCCGCAGCCCTCCAGCCCGGCCGGCCCCCCTTTCCCCGCCGCCGCCCCGGCCGCAGGGGCACCGGCGGAGCTCCGCGGAGAGTTCCCTCCGGGGACGGCCGTGGGGTGGGGTGGGGGGGAAGGCGAGCACCCCCGTGGCCGTGCCCCTCCGGGGGGCACTGGGGCTTGGGGTGATCCCAAACCCCCGGGGGGAGGGGGACGAGGGGACAGGCGCGGCGAGCCGCAGCGGCGCGGCATCCCCCGGGTTCCCACCCCTGTCCCCGGACCCCGGTCCGAAGGGGTCTCGATAGCCTTCAGACTAGGGGCAATGCCTGATACCCCACGTCCTGGGGATGTCCCTGGTAGTCCCTAATAACCTCGAGAAGGAGGTTGATAGACTCTGGGGGCGTTCTCGCAGCACCTGGAGGTCTGGTAGCCTCCAGCCCGGCCAGGCAGAGGTGGACGAGTGGGATGGAGGGAGCTCCCTCGCCCGTGTCCTTGCGACCCAAAGCCAGGCCTGCCCAGGTGGGAGCTGCTCACACCTCTCCTGGGCACCAGCTGCCACCCAGGATGCCGGGGTCTGGGGCGTCCCTGGGGGTTCTGCTGGGAGCAGCACCCATGGGGTGGCTACCTCAGGAGGTCTGAAAGGCTGCGCCTCGAGTGGCGAGCTGTGGGGGAAAAACAGCCTTTGCAATGACATGTGCTCGGAGCTTATGGTTCTCACATCCCTGAAGGAACATGATACTCACTCTCTAGCCCTAAATTATTTTATAAGTTTCATAGCAATTGCTTCACTCTCCCCTGAAATGCAGCAGCTGTTTGCCACTGCCCAGTGTTTAGGGGCTGGAGGCGAAGGAGGGTCCTGCAAGCATGGTGTCAAAGGGACTGTGGGGAGGGAGGATGCAGCAATCTATAGTGGGATTTGGCTGGGGCAGTGACAGTAACATCCTGTAGCCTCTCTGAAAATGCTGCATCCTTCATGGTAGTGGTTTGTTTGCTGGAGAGATGCTTCAAGCAACATCATTGCTTTTATGGGCTATTTTGTCTGGTCCAGGCAGGTGAAGCTCTTAGCAGGGACCCCAAAACCTCCTCCTGCAATGCACATGTACATGTAGGTGGGTGGGAAGACTTATGTCCCCAGCTTAGAAGTCTCTCACACAACTATGGACCAAACATAACCTTCCAGAGCTTAAGAGTCAAGCTGAAAGTGGAATGGCCCCTGTTCATCACACCCACGCAGCTGGATAGAGTCTGCTCCACACCTTCACCATTCTCTTAACAGAACTGTTTAACCCCTCCCATCTCATTATAGTAATATATTTATGATATCACCCTCGAATTTCCTGCCCTTAACAACCCCAGAAGGCTGGGAGGGAATGAAGCGTTTTTGGAAAGTATTTAATGCTACTTCAAGAGGGCAGGAGGGGTCGGAAAAGAGATAGGTGCGGGAACCTTGGGCTGACAGGGCTCTCTGGAGGACAGCTGAGGAAAAGGACCGCACCTAGTGAGAGGTGTGTGTTCGCCTTTCCTGCCCGGGGCTGCAGCCCATCTCTAGTGCCTGTTGCTTCACTCTCTTGCTTGGACAATGAAAGAGGGCTGCTGTTCACTGTCTGCTCCTCTGCTAGATCTACTGGACTCCCTGCTCTTCTGCAGGGTTTGAAAAGCAGTCTGGGCACTGTAAAAAACACTCAGCCCATCTCTTCATTTGAATGTGCACAGGAGGACCTTATTTAACACAAAGCTGAAGCCTCCCAGATCTAGAGAGGGAAGATGAAGGTCTCCACAGCTGGGTTGGTATTTCTGGAGGTTTCTGATCTCTTGACAGCAGCTACCAGGGGTGGGTGCTCCAAGATGTGGTGTAACAGCCTGAGCTATTAAACACTCAGGACTGAGTGTGCACACTTGGTTCTCCTGTACGCACATTTTCAAAAACTTTTTAATTCTTAGTGCCTCGATGCTGACTTAGAGGAAGGAGTCTGGAAGGATAGAGGGGAGTGTGGTGACAAGTCTGTATAAAACTGGGTGTTTCAACTCAAAACTCCCAGGTAGTGGAGAGGAAGAGATGTGTGAAATGAAGCTGTGGTGTCAGCCAAGGGATTTTGCTGAGCTTGCTCTTTTTCTCTCTGTAGGTGTTCATCTCGGTGGGGCCACACTGACCATGCTCAGGAGCTTCTGTCTCCAGCTCATGTCCTTGATTTGGATCCTCTTGGCCCATCACCAGCTTGTGCAAGGTGAGTCTCTGTAGACATGGGTCCTTTTTTTTCATATCCATCTTTCCAAACCTGTCCTTGGCATTGCTGAAGTCTCCTCAGTTTTCCATGCAAAATAGAGATGGTCTGACCTGGAAAAGCAGCAAATGCTGCCCAGTCATTAATCACCTGGAGTGTGACACTGGAAGCACTTTAGAAACTCTTGCCTGCAAGGGTGGCAGTGCCTGATCAGACTGGCAGTGAGACATCCCTGCTACTCTGTCTCTCTCAGTTAAGGTGAATGGGTTCCCAAACCAATGAGCTTATTCAGGGGGAAGAAGGTCCCAAAAGTGAACAGCTGACCCTGGATCCAGTGACACAAAATCCTTTCCCAAAGACTGGTTTACTCTATCCCATCTTGGGATAAGCAAAGAATTCCCAAAGCCAAGTGCCAGGAGAGATGGTTACAAATAGGAAAGGTGACGATAGCCAGGCTTGGGGCTGAGCAGTCCCAGGATGCTGCTCCAGCTCCACAGTGACTTGTTTTAGGAGGCTCTTACCCTGTGCAAAATTGCATGCACAGGGGATTTCTTCCCCTGCTTCTTTTCCCAGGCAGCACAAAATGCTGCTTGGGAAAGCCTGAGCACATCTCTAGGCATGGCGGCTTTAATCTGTTTCTGTCCATGATGGAGAGGCTCAGGTAAGGACATTCACCTCCTGAGCCTGGTCTGGGATTGACCAAGACTTCTGGAGAGACCTCCTGCTTCTTGACATTTGCTCTATTTCTACTGCACGTGGAGCCAGAGAGAACCAGCTCCCCTGTGGAGCTAAGATGCAAGCAAGTGATGGGGGAGAGGGGAAGGCAGAGATGAAAGGGAACACCTGGCACAAAGGAGAGGATGAGAAGTGGCACAGCAAGGCCGTGGCTCAGTTACAGCATCTGTGGCCTTTAAATAAATAAACAGAACTGGATACCTGGCCCTATGTGATGCCAAGTCCTGCTTCTCTGTGCTGGAAGGGGAGTGCTGGCAACTGGGTCCTGGAAGAGGGCAGGAGCCCCCGTCAGACCGCTCTGTGCCAATAGCTGTCCTTGGAGATGGCGACATCCTGGGAGATAAAGAACCATTCTTTCCATTTCCATCCTTGGTCTCTTTGTGCCCCTTGCAGTACTTGGTCCTGAGCTTTCCCACCATACTCGCTGCAAGACTGTGGGACCAAGGTCCCAGGTGGGTCAGTCCCTATTACACAGGCTGTCTTAATGCACGGGCAACCCCAGCTCTTGCCCCGAAGGGCCCAAAATCTAAGGGAGGCAGCAGAGAAAAGGTGGGGAAGATGACCAGAGGATGGGTAGTTTTGAAGAAGAGCCCAATTTCTCAGTAAAGACAGTGTTACTTCTGGTTGGGTTACCGTGAAATCTTCATTCCTTGTGTGGCATCCAGCCATTGAAAGGAAGGTCCCCCACCTTACAGTTCTGGGAACGGGTAGGCTGAGCACTTAAGGAAACACCCAGGGCCATGGGCAGATCTGGAATCATCTATAGTCTCTGCTTAATCCAAGTCCACATGTCTCTTGTCTTGTAGGGGATGACTGCAGTGAGCGCTGTAATCTCGCCCACGGCTGCTGTGACCAGGATGGGAAGTGCAGGTATGGCTTGTCTTTGGCTCTCTGCTGCTCCTGACTGTAACTGCTCTCCCTCCCTTGATGCTGTGTCACTGGTGCCTACACCCCTGCCCAGAAGCACCTCCTCCTCTACTCACCCACACCTGGAATCAATGACACTGCTCTCTTCTTACCTGACACCCTCTGGAGTGAGGGATTTTGATGCCTCAGCCTCTTGCTGGCCCCCTCTAGACTTCGCTCCAGTGCTTCTAGGGTGCCCACCTTTACACAGTGACCAGTGTTGTTCTGCTGAGCCCTTTTTGTCTAGAGGGAAGCCTGGCCGTGCCGGGGTGATGGGAAGCAGCCTTCAGGCTCAGATATGATGGAGGAAAGTCATCAGGCAGAGACCTCCTGATGAGGGTTGGCCAGCTTGCTTGGCCTCCTCGTTGATTGAGGTGGAGGTGCTGTCCCTGGGGCATGGAAGAGAAGAGCTGCCAGCCATGCATATAGCTGAGGGCTTCAGGGGTCCCCTCTCAGAAGCATGAGCTGTGGTGGGGATCTCTGGATGTTTTCATAAAAGGTTTACCAGCAAGCTGTGAGCTACTGCAGCAGATGTGTAAATGTGGTACTTGGCATCCCAGCTCCAGCTGGTGCCCAAATCCCACAGGGTCAAAGCTCAGAGCGTGACCCTGCACTTCAGCCTGGGAAACACCCATATAACTGCTCTGGGCTGCCATAGACCCACTGCCTATTGTCCCACTGTAGGACCATCTGGAGCCCCCATTCTATAAGGCAGCACCAGGAGGCAAAGGCTGCTTTGGGCTGGCTGGAACACCTGTGGCTGCAAGCGGACAGACTGCCCAGTGCTACCCTGTTCTCCTTGCCAGGGCATGGTCAGCCCTCTTTCACAGGACAGCCCCCAGTGTCACACCACACCTGGGCCATTTGTTCTTGCTGACTGCCACATCAGGGAGTGTCCAGCTGTGGTTTGACTGGGCCCCCGTTTGCAGCTGCATAGAGCTCCTCCCTGAGCCTTTTCAGCAGCTGTGGCTGGTTCAGGGAGAAGGATGCTGCAAAGCTCCAGTGAGAAAGGCCACATGTCACCATGTGGCAGGTGTCCCAGCTGCAGATCTTTCTGCATGTGAGTTGCTGCTGCTGATTTCAGGCCTCCAGAGCATTTGCTGAACCTTGTGGCTTGGCAGTACCTCTAAATCACCTCAAACTCAGGGAGACTTGGCTGCTTACCTGGCCCCCTCCCTGGCAATTTTTAGGTTGCCCAGCTCCCTTTTGGAGCAGAGTTATGGCACCTGCTCCTTGCAGGTACTGGGGGTAGGGGTGTCCACATCTCTCTGCTCAGGGCTGTCCAGGTATGAATGTATTTCCCCAGACTATACCAGGCACATGGTATCACCTCCAGTCCCATCAAAGAGCCTGTAATTAATATATATGTGTGTGTGTGTGTGTGTGTGTATTTAACCATTTTCCTCATTCCTCATCTCTTTGGAACATGCAGTGATTAACAGCCAGCCCAGGTTTGAAAGTGCAGCTGTGGGCCAGCCCAAAAAAGCTGCAGTTACCACACATTGTGCTGAAATGAGCCCCAGCCATGAAAATGAACCCCCTTCCTTACTCTAGAACCGTGTTCTTTTTGCTAGGTTTCATTTCATGCTGGTTTGAGTATAGCTTTTGTTGTGGCTTGGTGCCACCTCCTCTCAGCTCTCATCTTGTTATCACTTGCTTTCCCCCTTGGAGCTGGCAGGTCTGAGGGATGCCTGCCACTGGAGCAATGCAGCTTGGCTTTAGTCACTGCCACTGCCCTGCTCTTCTGGGGCCAGAAGGCTCAATGTGTGCTGCAGGTTTTCCCATTGTACTGCCCTTGTGAGCTGGCTGATAAGTCTATTCTGTGCACCAGCCATAGCAAACAAGGTTTCACAGCTGGATTACAGCGCACCCCAGACAAAAAATTACACACGTTATAATGCAGAGAGGAGCAGTGAAACGTGGGCCTCAGTGGCCTCTTTTTCCTCAGGAAGCTCAGGGTTAGGGATGGCTTTTCTCTGCCTGTCAGAATGGCTGCATGCTGTGGGAGGCATGGGAATTGCTGAGCTAATGCAGTGGTGTACCCAGAACGGCTGGTTGGAGGAGAGCACAGGGAGGTGGGCAGTGAAAGTGAAGCTGTTGAGCTCTGTTGCTGGCCACTCACCCTCCCTGGCTGCAGAGGGTGTCTGCTCCTGCTCTGTCTGCTTGCTTCCTTGGACAGATGAGATGCCAGTACTTGCCTCTGGAGGAGAGAGCCAGGAGGTCCATGGGGCGTTTAGGAGGGTTTCCAAGCACTGCTGTATCTGTGGGAGCCCTGCATAGCACACAGTCAGCTTTTCTGCAGCCCCTGCTTGGATTTGATTATGCTGCTATGCCCTGTCCTCCTGCAGGTGCGATCCAGGCTGGGAGGGAGAGTACTGCGAGGAGTGCGTGCGTATGCCAGGCTGTCTTCATGGGACGTGCCACCAGCCTTGGCAGTGCATCTGTCACACCGGCTGGGCTGGCAAGTTCTGTGACAAAGGTGAGTCATGGGCTTGGCATCCCAGCCTCTGGTGCTGAGGGCAGAAGCCCAGCACATCCTCATGGATATGTCAGCCAGCATAGCCAACATAGCCAGAAGCCACCTGGGTGATGCCGTTTTGGCTGCCTGGGAGATGGGATGTTGCCTGGCTGCAACAGCTGGGACCATTCCCTTTCTGCAAAAGAGGTCAGACTGCTGACACTTGCTCCCTGGCTGCATGGCAAGAGCTGGTGTGACACTGGCCAGCCTCAGGAAATGGAGCAGATGAACTCATTGCATTTCCCATGCCGCATCAAGACTCCAAGCAGCATCCCCTGCTTTCCTCAAGGCTTCCTACCTTCAGCAGGTGACTGGTGGACTCCCCTTTTTGTGCCCTAGAGACTCATCTGTACCAGGGGGTCTCCACTGGTTGGACAGTTGGCATGCACAGCATCTTCATAACCACAGAGGCACTGCACTTCTGTTGCTGCAAGTGCCTATTGGAGGGGAGAAGGGAGAAGCTCCTGCCATTTCTCCATCCCCCGGGGGTTTGGTGGGTTGTGTTTGCACTGAGTTGGCCACATCAACCCTCTTTTCTACCTAATTCACACCGTTTTTTTCCTTTCAGACATACATATCTGCGAACACCAGTCCCCCTGCCAGAACGGGGCACAGTGCATCTACGATCGAGATGGGGAGTATTCCTGCTTGTGTCCAGAAGGTTTCCATGGGAAGGACTGTGAGATGAAGACAGGGCCATGTGAGAAGGCAGGGTGAGACACTGCAGTGAGATTACAGACAGCATTATCTTCGGATCAGACACTGCCAAGTGAAGGCCCAGCTTGGCTTGCTATCTCTAAATTTCCATACACTAATGGAGTTAAGCCAAAATCACCTTTGGCTTTGGTTTAGCAGCACGCAGTGCACAGTCCCACCAGGGCAAGGGCTTTGTTGCAATCTGAACAGATTCCTGTCCCTGCTGTAGGAGGACAGGAATCTGTTCATCTGTTCATCATGCCGAGGACATCCCATCTCCCAGGCAGCCAAACTGCTGTAGGTGTGATGAGCTGACATCCATGATGCCTTTGGGGAGCATCAGGAGGGCATGTTTCCTCTTCAGATCATTTGGCTGAAGACCTTCCCTGCTGGGTGGTGGGCCTGTGCACAGCCACAGCCTTTGAGGAGGTCCCATGGCCTCTCACACAAGGAGACAGAAACTCCCATCCAGTCTTCTCCTAGAGATAGCTGTCCCCACAGAGAGAGCTGGACACACTGACCATGCAAGCAGCTCTGCATGTTTACCTCCCTGGTGTGGGGGAAGCTGCTTGGTCTCCAGGGCCATGACCTATCCTTGCTCTCTCCACACAGGTCTCCATGCAAGAATGGTGGGCAATGTCAAGACGAAAACGGCTTTGCCAGTAACTTCACCTGCCGGTGTCTCGCTGGCTTTGTGGGGGCTCTCTGTGAGCATGATGTGGACGACTGCCTGATGCGCCCCTGTGCCAATGGGGCCACCTGCCATGATGGCGTCAACCGCTTCTCCTGCCAGTGCCAGGTGGGCTTTGAAGGACGTTTCTGCACTATCAACATCAATGACTGTGCCAGCCAGCCATGCAAAAATGGGGCAAAGTGCTATGACCGCATCAATGACTATGACTGCTTGTGTCCTGACCGTTTCACTGGCAAAACCTGCGAGATCTCCGTCCCTGAGCCTACCTGGTCTCCTCCCTACCACCTTGCAAACCATGAGAATGCCAGGGGTGTGAAAAGCACCACTAGTGAGACGCCGGGGGTGACACAGCCAGAGCCTATCAGGACCGTGGTCACGGGGCGGCGTGTGGCCAACCACAGCGAGAAAGAGCCAGGGGGAGGGTTGTTGAAAATCTCTGTGAAGGAGGTGGTGACCCAAAGGGACTCAGGGCTGAGTGAAGCCCAGCTGGTGACGGTTCTGGTATTTGGGGTGCTGACAGCAGTGCTGGTCCTCATCACTGTCCTGCTAATGCTGAGGAACTGGCAGAGAAGCCGTCAAAGGTCGAACTGGTGCCAAAGCCCATCTCAGGCTGCAAGAAAGCTCCAAGACCAGGAGTGTCAGGTGGGCATGCTCAACACCATTTTGGTTGAGCCAAGGAAGACCACAGAGCTGTGAGCTGTGAGAACTCGGAACCAGGCCCTGGCAGGTCATCGTGCTGGCAAACCCCTTGAACTGCACCCTGTGGAGCCACACCAGCACTGACTGGGCAGCAGGGAAGGGCTCCCAGGGCAGCAAACACGTCAACAAAACCCTGGGTGTTGAGCATTGGTGTGATGGCCCTGCCTGGGTCTGAGCTGTCTCCTCTCTGGCTGGCTCAGCTGGCACTCACGGGCATCTGAAAGCAGGGCTGTGTTGGGCCAGCCCCGCAGGGGAGTGATGGTGTGCTGCTTGCAGCAGCCCGTGCCATGCAAGCGCCAGTATCCTCTGACACGAGCACTCAGAAACAGAACAGGCAGTGCTGAGGAGGGGCACAGCCCTCTTGCAAGCCCAAATACTGCCAGGCCCTTTGTAACTCCTCCCTGTGACTACGGGAAGGGGCTTTATCCTCATTTCTGCTGGTGTTGGGATGCTTCTTCTGGGGCCTTTGGGACAGTTGCGGCTGCATGAGTATCCCTGCCACAGTTCTGTATGGAGTAGTTCCTGGCTGTTTCTGGAGGCTGTCATTTCAGATGCCATGTCCCTAGGGAGTGAGCAAACATCCTTGCTCCCTGGCCTTGTGGTTCTGTAAGCCAGTTCAAAGAGACTTTGAAAATCATTGCAGGTCTCCTCATGCCCTTCTTCTGCCCTGGCTGATGCACTCTCCTCTTTCTGTCAGACTTGGGGTTACAAATATGTTCCGTACTTTCCTCCTGATGATCCAGGGGTCTCTTTGACCCACTTACCAAGCCGTCCTTTCTGGTCTGGCCACAAAAGACCAAGCTCCTTTGCCGCTGCAGTGTACACTTCTGCCTAGCTATTTACTCTCCTCTGGGATCCTCTGGGCCTGAGCTGGTCCTTCTCCTATGTCCTCATAGGTGAAGCTGGAGATGGACAAGGCTGTGCTGTGGCTGGTTCAGGAGCAATACAGGATCCAGGTCCTCCTTTCCTCTCCCATTCACTCTGAGGCAGGCAGCTGGCTCTAACCTCAAATCAGTAATTGCAGCATTTCTCGATACAACAAAGGCTAAACTCCCCAGAGTGGATGTGAGGACAGGCTGCTGAGCCTGGGGTGAACAGAGGAAGCAGACACAAAACTGCCCTCTCCACCATTGCTAAAGCATGACTAAGAAGCAGTAGATGGTCAGGTCACTTAGCCTTTGTACTAGGTCTGTTCCTGCCTGTGCTGGTCTGGTGTGCAGCAATCAGTGGCTCTCTCCCAAGACCAGGGATTTCTGTGCCTCCTTGTGGGCACAGAGGGCTAAGCAGTGGGGCAAAACTCCCCGCAGTCCAAACCCTACCACTGGCTTGTAGGGTTGCAGAAGTGGGTTCAAGGTGGTGTGAAGTGAGCCAAGAAGTAACTGCTCAGGCAGGAGGGAGACCTGGGAGAGGGGACTGGAGCTTCATCAGAAAGATTATTTTTTTAATACATGGATGGATGATGTACCTTTATCAAATAAAACAAGTACAAGCCCAGAAAGAGTGTATCAGAGAATCATAAAACAATTTAGGTTGCAAGGGACCTCTAAACACCAACCTCCTGCTCTCAGCAGATCCAAGTAGATCAGGTTGCTCAGCAACTTGTTCTTGATGAGTATCTCCATCACTTCCCTCAAGAATACAAACCCAGACTGTGGCACAGGAGTTTTCCTGTCTTATTCTCTGTCTGCAGGGATGGGGATGGCTCCTACAGCCTCAGGGAAAGGAATGGCACTTACCCCTGGACAGCATAGCAAAGGTCTGGGCTAGGCATTGCCTTAAGAGTGTTGGGAAGAAGGGGAAAACCCAGGAGTGAGTCCAAGGTGCCCATGGCAAGAGCAGATCCTAAAACTGAAAGCAGATGTGGGTTTGTGCAGCTGGGAGCAGGTCAGGAGGGATAGAGAATTTCCTTTGAAGGAGTGGTTTTGAAATAAACTAGCCTTATAGGCCTTTAATGCAACTGCATTCTGGCCCCTTCAGGGGAAGGCCCTCTCCACTGAAAACCAGAGGAAAAGCAGCAAGGTCCCTGGGTGCAACCTTCTGGACTTGGAAAAGCCTTCTGGAAGTAGTAGAGAGGAGGGAGGTTGTCTGTGCAGAGGGGGCACCACTCTTTGTATCTCATGAGGAAATATGTGTCTGGTGAAGAAAAGGGCCAAGGACCTGAATAACAGCTTCACGAGGATATTTCCACTTTATTTTACATTGCCTATATGAGACTAAGTCTCAAACTAGGAGTTACTTTTTCTTCAGTGATTAGAAAATCCCTCTGTAATCTCAAAGGGAAGCCTTGGAGGGGAGCAGGATCCCACCAACCAGGCTTGCATAACTCTAAACAGCAGGTCACATCTTCCCTATTAAAGGAAAGACCACAGTGCCACGCTCCCATCCTTGAGGACACACAATTGCTGCCTGCAGGCAGGAATAACCACCTCCCTCACCTCAGCAGCTCCTGGCCCTGCAGGGATAGGGCTGGTGTCTGAGGTGAGAGGAAAGCCAGGCATCCAGCCAGAAGGGCTGCCTGGGCTCAGCCCAGGAGGGAGGTCATTGCTGCCTGCTGTGCAGGAGGTGCTGGAACAAGGAGCCATCTTTCTGGCTTAGGTGGGTGGGTGAATCCAGCTCTGCCACTCTCCCAGCTCGCATCACCAGCACGCGGTCTGAGTCCAGGATGGTGTTCAGCCTGTGGACAACAAATGCCAGGACACACGTTGGTGGATCTGAGGAGAAGCTCTGGATACTGCTTCCCCTGCTGTTAAGTGTGGCCCAAGACATGCCCAGCACTAGGAGCTGAGGAGGATCTCCCTCTGCACTCAAGGTCACAGTGCAGTGCAGCTCTGCAGAGAGCCTCTGCTCACTGCTGAAATGCAGTACGTCTTAGGAGAGCATTGTGATGCCTTCCAGTTGCTGGGCACGGCAGGGCACCAGGAGCACAGAGGGAAGTTCTGTGGGGGTGAAGCTCAGGGCATGCCTGATTCTGGGGTTGCACAAAATGTCTCCATCCCTGCAGGGGTTAGTGAGTTGCTTTATTTGACCCAACATTTCCTCACCTGCCACCTCCCAAGGGCAGCAGAAATGGATTTGTGCATCAGCTGTCATTCCCTTGCAGTCTGGCATCTTTGCTTATGCTACCACCACCACTGGATTTCTGCTTGCCAGACAGCCAACCACAGGACCCACTGCACACATATGTGCCCAGGTCTGCCCAGACTGCCAGCAGAGCAGCAACCTCTGGCTGTGGATAGGGAAGACAGGACAGCAAGAATGTCTTTGCAGTCAAGCATTGTTCAGTGTGAAACTACAGCCCTATGAAGCTGCAAGTCACAAGGAAGACACTGCACAGGATTTGAGCAGGTAAAAGGCTATGGAGTTCAGGACTCTGGTTACATATTCATCTTCAACAGAGTGCAGGCTGCAGCACTGGAAATGACTTGGAGGGGGAAGAGACAAGTACAGAGTCATTTCCTATCCTGGATTGCACCCAAAGCTGAATGGCATGGAAAAACCATGGATACAAAACAACCCCATCATCACCTCTCTCTCCTTACTGCTCTCCCTCACTGCTCTTCATCCCAGTGGAAAAGGGGCTGGGGCCATCTTCAACTCAGTCTTGCTGCTTTGCCTTCTGCTGTTTCTCCTCTTTAATTACTCCCCCATCAAAAGTGGCCTCCCCACACCCAACCCAAACACGCAACTCAGCCCACAGTGCCCTTGCACTTCTACTCTATTTATGCCTAACATCCCTGGTGTAGGAACCACATTCCCTTCACACCCCTCCTGCCTCCCTCCTACATGATGTATTTAACAAGACCCACTTGATTCACTTGCCAGACCCAGCCCACCCTGCCTGTCATCCATCACTCCCATTTCTGCGCAGCAGGACACCAGCCCCTGCCACCTGCTCATTTGATTTTTATTTTTGTGGTAACCTCAGTGCTTTGAAAACACCCTTCATACAATTGCATAACCCTCCTCCAAATTCTCCTCCACTTGGCAAGAGTAAGAGCAGAGAACACCACCTAATGCTGATCCATCCCTTCTCTGCAGTACTCATGTTTTGCCCTCCTCCCTCTGGCTGCAACCATCCACTGATTCTACTCTTAATCTCTCAGATGTGGGGCAATCACTGTTGTCCTGTCCTGCCTCGGTAGTGTCTATCTTGCTAGCATAAGGTGCAGGCTGGGACTAAAACTGAGGATTTTGGAAGACAGAACTATCGAGGAGCTGGCTGCAGCCCTTTGCTGCCAGCTGTCCTGCACTGCCCTCTACTGAGCCAGGGACATCTGCTCCTCCCCGGTCTCCACATTGCCCCTTTCCATAGGATAGTTCTCTATTACTCCTCGCCCTAATTTGGCAGAACCACAAGGCATGATTCACCTGCCCTACCGATCCCAACAGGCAATGCCCAGGAAAAGAAATCTGTGACATGATGCAGCATTTTTCCCTTTGCTGACACCAGCTTCTGGGTACAACATTTTCCCCTTTTCACATCCAGTTGTTCCCAGCACCCAGCAGAAAAGGCAAAAGGCAAGGACCGGCTTTGGCACTTGAAAAACCTTATCACAGAGACCTCCCTGCTCAGCTTGAGGCCCAGGCATGGCATGTGCAGCCACCTCTCCCTGTGAGTGGCAGGATGACTTTAGGCACAGAGTGCTGCTTCCACCATACCTGTGAGCAATCGTCAAAACAGTTTTGTCAGCGAAGCGCTGGCGGATGGTCTGCTGCAGCAGCTGGTCTGTCTTCTGATCCACACTGGCTGTGGCCTCATCAATGCACAGCACCTGCCAGGGACAGAGAGTGAAGGGAGCTCCCAAGCACTACAGCAGAGACCCCACTCACTGCCTAGAGACAGCCTGAGAAGTTAGCACAGGATATCTGTTCCCATAACACTTCCAATTCTGCAGTGCTCTCCTCTGCTGTCCCCAGACAGCCACCAGCAGCTCACCCTCCCCCTTGCTCCGATGGAGGCAGTGCACTCACCTTGGCCTGTGTCAGGAGGGCTCTGGCCAGACACAGCAGCTGCCTCTGTCCCACAGACAGACTCTTTCCCCTCTCTCCTAGCTCGCTGTCCAGTCCACCTGCAGGGATCAAGATCAGCAGTCACCTGCATCATCTGCACAGGGCCCCAAACAGTTCCACCAGTCCAAGGTTTTCCCAGTAGCACACAAAATCCCAATTCTGCTCAGGCCCAGGCCTTAGGAACTGCAGCCTTTACACTTAGACGCAAGCAACATCTGGCACAGTTCCCTTAGAACTAAGGCCTGGCTTATCTCTCAGGTACTCCTCTAACACCCACTGAGGCCTGGTCTCACCAGCAAGATTCTGCCACCCAATCCATGACCCGCCAGTTCATTTGCCTCTAAATGTCAGGGGATGCCACTGGGTCCCACGGACCTCTTCCCACACTGGTTGTAGCGTGACTTTGCCTAACCCATGCGCTACTGCATTCACCTCAGCTCCCTGCCCAAGCTAAGGCCTTCTCTCCTCTCACAGAACCGACAATTATCAGCGGCTTCTCACTGGTTTCCAACTCACCCATCTGAGTAACAACATCCCACAGGTGGCACTGCTTTAGCACCTCATGGAGCTCAGCATCCGTCTGTTTTCCCTGGGGATCCAGGTTTTCTCTGATTGAGCCACTGAACAAAAATGGATCCTGGGGAATGATGGCCAGCCTAGATCTGTAAGCAGATGAGAGCTGAGGGCTCATGGGATGGGTTCTGCAGAAAAGCAAAGGTCTGCTATTTCTGTTTTCTCGGGGTGTCTTAGTTTGCTACAAATCTTAGAGGCACAGAGACATGGGTCACACATTCAGCCTGGTTTCCTTAGCACAACTGTTGAGAAACAACAGAGAAACTCATGAAAAGCTGCCACAATCAGAAAAGAGGGTGCCACGACAGTGAGTTCTTTGCTCCTCCCTCTTTACTTTGGCATCCAACCACTGACAGCTCTCAGCCACCATCAGCTACCCTTCACTCTGCTCAGCCATACCTCAGCTCCTCCAAGCCCACCAGCTGGCTGTCAACACCATCCAGGAGAATCCGGCCCGATTTCATCTCCACCATACGGAAAAGAGCCAAGAAAAGGGTGGATTTCCCAGATCCTGTGCGACCCACAATCCCCAGCTTCTCTCCAGGGTAAACAGTGAAGCTCACGCCATCAAGTGCATTAGGCAAGCCTGCTCTGTATGCCAGGACCACTTGCTGGAACTCCACAAGCCCCTCGCTTGGCCAGTCAGCAGAAACCTAAGAGGGATACACAGGTGAGAAAGGGTATGATAATGACTGATTGTCATCTTCGGCACCACCTCCCCACAGTCCAAGGCCCACCCCTACCTTTAGATGGTTGCTTGGCTTCTGAGCAGAACAAACACATAGCCCACTCCTAGGCTTGTTCTTCTGTCACAGCTTGTATCTACCACCCATTCTGCTTCCTTACTCCTTCCTATCACTCCAGCCTTCACCAGTTCCTGCCAGAGATTCATCTTCCCCAGGAGATATACTGGTAAAAGATGAGTGATCAAGGTGGTTTCTGTGGTGAAGGCCCTCCACCCATTCACTGTGATCTCCCCAGGGGGCAAGTGCAGGGCACAGAGCCAGAAGATGGACCAGTACCTGAGAACACATTTGAGCTTTTACCTGGACTAATTTATCCTGGGGCTCCATGGGGATGTCTGTGGTATACTCCTCTGTCCGTTCCACGCTCACCATCATGATCTCTGTGTGAGTGAAACTGTCAATGAGGCCTGAGAGCAGGTTTGTGACAGACAGGGCATATGAGAGTGCGAGGCCCACAAGTCCTGTGAGGAGAAAAGCATAAGCAACAATGTCACTGGCAGGGAAGGAGCTGGCATCTTGGTGGGCAGACAGAAAAAACGAAGGAAAAGTCAGGACTCTGGAGTCTGGGGTCACACTTGGGATTGGGGACACACAGAAGCAGAGATAGGAGCTGAAGCACTACGCCGTGGGTGACTTGCCTAGGGACAGGGAGCAGGAGCTCTGGATCTTACTCCAGTGTAGGAAAATGTGTAGCTCTGGGCTGGGAGAGGAGGAACCCCTTGGCCACAGCCTAGGAGTGGACATAGATCAATCCCTAGCAGTCTACCTGGATTTCCCAGCTGCTTCTGGTGCTGGATGATGGCAATTCCTGCAATAGCAGTAACCACAGCAACCCCAATCATCTGCAAGCGGATGTCCAGCCACTTCATCACTGTATTGCTGGCAAAGAGGCAGCGCTGGTTCTGCTCCAGACGCTGCTGATTCTCCAACTCAAACCTGTCAGGCATACAACAGAGGTTTGCACCACTCAAATTCCACTCCTGCTGCCCCAGACCAAGGGCATTCCAGCCACCCTACAATCAGCCCCACATGAGGAAGGCCTTGGCCTATAAAGCCAAAGCTCTGTCTCTCTGGATGCTCACGCTTTCTGCTCACCTCTTTGTTGCCCGCATGGCTCTGATACTGCTCAGACCCGAGAGTGTCTCTGAGAAGTGGGTGTAAATGGGAGACAGGGTGACACTGTAAAGGCGCTTGAGCTCCCGTGATGTAAATCGGTAATAGCGCTGAATGAAGAAGTAGACTACAGCCAGAGGGAGCAAGACCAGACCAATCCAAGGGAGGCCATAGGTCATTATCACCAGCATGCCCAAGAGCCCGTAGATGTTGGCCAGGAAGATGTTGAGGATAAATGGCAGGCTGTCATCCACACAGTACAGGTCTGAGGAGAAGCGGTTCAGGATCCGGCCTGTTGGTGTGGTGTCAAAGAAGGTGACTGTGGCCTGGCAATAAGGGAACCAGAAAGTAAGAGCCAGTCAGGGGCAGCGAGATCCAACGACAGAATAGTGTGCAGGAGAGCAGCACCAAAGGGAGCAGATAAGGCCACAACGTGATGACCACCACAACCCACTTCCTTACCTCAGCCTCCAAAGCCAGCATCCACTAGCAGCCAAACAACTCACGTTGTTTGCATGGTAAAAGGAAGCATTCCTTCTGCAGCGAATGGCAGACAGCTACTGAGAGAGCAGGCACTCAGACACCATGCTGGCCCAAAAGCAGCGAGGCAAATCTAGCCTCTAATCCAAACATCCAATCCCCTAATCCTAACTCTAGCCTGAGGACCCAAGGAAGCTGAAAACATAAAGAAAGTTGACTGGCACATGCCAGCATCAACCCTAGATCGTGCTTAATGACTCCTTCCGATCTCATCTAAACTTGAACTCACGATCCTACTTTGACTTGACTGGCCCTCATCTTGGTATACACCTAAGCCTAATGAGTGAACAGATGCAGGTGCGAGCCATAAATCATCCTTCCATGGAATGAATAGGACACATTTCAAAGCCCAGCTCATTGGCCCCTTGTGCTGGCTGTGGTGCAGCCCTTTTTGAATATAGTCCTACCAGCCAATACCAAGAGAAACCTTAATCTATCTCCCACACCCTTACTCCCAGCTATGAGAAGAATGTCAGCTTGCAGGAGCCTCAGCCTGCTCTGGACTTTGTGCCCATTACCTTTAGAACCCTTTGGAGCAGTCGGTTGTGAATGACAGCTGCAGCACGGAGAGCGCCATAAGCAAAGAGGAATGCCCGAATAATGGTGAAGAGGGAGTTTGCCCCTGCAATGCTCCCATAAACTATCAGGTAGAAATTCACATCCACTGAGCTATTGGGAGGGGCTGGGGTCTTGTTCAGATCTTGAATGGGAGAACTGGAAAAAAGGAGGAGGAAGATTAGAATCTGCCAATGTCCTCCTGACAGTAAACTCACAGACAGGGCATGAGAACCCAACAGCATACTCCAGGGAAAATCAGGATACTTTAGCCTGATACTCCTGTTACATCCCTTTGGCATGTTGGGACAAATACGCTGATTACTATGCAGCTAGAGGTCTTCCATCAGCCCCAGACAGAAGCCTTTCGGGCACATCATCAGGTCAGAGATTTTGATTCTCTTTGTCAAAGCAGCCACACACATCCCCTGAAGTGAAGTGGTCAGTTTGTCTATCCCTGCTCTCTAGGATCTTCACAGGAAATGCACTTAAGGGCATTTCCAGCTTCCCTTGGCACCTCTGGACCATATTCACTTACACAAGCCCAGCAGTGGAGAAGAGAAGCAGCTCTGGGGAAGGCGGGGAAGCTGAGCAGGCCATCACAGAGGTATTTGCTGTCTGGGATATGCTGGAGATCCAGTATGACAGCCACCAATCCGAGATATTTCTGGATGCTACAGAGATAGACAGACTATGTAAAGAGAAATTCAACTTTTGAATCAGCAGATATGAAGCAGACTGGCTGAAGGGGAAGCTGCTGGACAACTTCTGCATAGTCTCGCTGCCCAGTATAGTCTGCCCCATTAGTAGTAGAGCAGGAGCAAGGGAACAGCCTTGAGCTGCAGCAGCGACAGAGCACTGCTATAGAGGTACAGCAATGCAACCACAGCAGTGAGACGCCAGGTACAGTTCCCACATGTGCCTCCTCCCTACTAAAGTAGCTCCTTGAGCTACTTTAATTTAGGGAAAAGTTGTCTTTCTGCTACAGGGAGAGTGTTTAAACCCCTGGCATCTTTCCTTCTGGACTCCATGCAACCAGGGAAGGAGACAAGAGGAGTGTCTAAAGAGAGATGTGCTGCTGGGTCACTGCCTCACCTTGCATCAGGAACAGTGAGAAGAGGATTGATACTGCCAAGCAGCCGCCCATTGCCAGCCAATAGGCCTTGTACACCTGAAAAGCCACTGCCCCTTCTTTCTTCTCTTCCTCCTTGTGGATGAGATTATTGTTTTGGGTTGATTCTTCTGCTTCCGTCCTTATGGCCTCTTCCTGTCCCTGTTCATTAGGGGCTGTGGGAATGGATGCAAAATCAAAGGTCAATGCAGTGTTAAATTTTCCTGCAGCTGTTCCTCACTGTGAACAGAACAAGTCTAAACTATGAGGGAGACTTTCTTTCCCTCCTCTCTCCTCTTTCAAGACAGGTGCACCAACCCTGGAAGTTCTTCATCCAAAACTGGACTACAAGTGGAACAACAGGTTCAAATACTGCTCCAGACCAATACCCAATGATATGTGGGCCTCCTGTCCTTCTGTGTATACACCACCCACATGTCAGCACTGCCACAGCAGAACAAGACGGTGAGAGTTCTGCTCTAAGGCCACCAGCCATCAGGTATACAGGTTCTGTCTGGAAGGTCAGCTGTGCTGCTCCAGTTACCCTTAAGCTCATCAGGAACAGACCTTTATCCTTATGCCCCTTGTCTGTATCCTTGAACTTGGGGAAGGCTTCAACAAGCGGCAAGATATCAGCTGGTGTGCCTGTGAAGAGAGACATGCAAATGCTTCAGCATCTGTGAGGAACAGGTGACAATGTTCCACCTTCCCACTGCCTCTTGCTCTGAAATGACCCAGTTTTGTTCTCTTATAACATTCCTTACATTATACAGCAAATGTACCGTTGAAGGCTCCGCTCCTTTCAACTTGTTACATCCTTCTGCCTCATCAGCTCCCCACATCTAGGGCTGTCCTGTTTTATCTGTACATCTGCACATTCTCTTCCACCCCATCTTTGCCCACATGCAGTGTTCTCAGTGTCCTCTTTTAACACTAGGTTCCCCACTAGTTAATCCTAATCCCCTCAAACTATTCCAAGACACAGGCACAAGTGAATGCCTGAGAAGACAGACAGTGTACCTGTCTTAACTATCCTGCCATTGTCCATCAACAACAAGGCATCGGCCTTCTCCAAAAGCTCTGTCCTGTGAGTGCAAAGGACCCTGGTCTTATGTTTGAGAACTCCGAAAATGCATTTCCGCATAATGTGGTTGGCTACATCTGCATCAACAGGAGCCAGGGGATCATCAAGGAGGTAAAGTTCTTTCTCCTGGGAGGGGGACAAAAGAAAAAAGGATACAGCTGCCAGCCCTGCTGGAGCAGGCAGTGCTGTAGAGAAAAGTCCAAGTGTCTCTATGTGGCAGCAACTTTAGGCTAGCAAATTGTGCTTTAAAGACATGCTGCCAGAGCTCACTGTACAGCTGAGTGCTTCCAGCCTCTTTATATTTGATTTGGCATGATCTGCCACACAGACACTCTTTTGTTCTTTACCTGGTAAATGGCTCTGGCAAGGGCTATTCGAGCCTTCTGTCCCCCACTGAGTGTTACACCATTTTCACCCACCTCTGTCTGGTCACCTGCTGGTAAAATCTGAAATATTCAAGAAAATAATTTAGAAAGGGACAGAAAACTGCTGGGCACCCAAAACCAGGACACAAGGGCTCCTCTCCAGTCTCTGGCAGTAATTTCTAAGGCTGACACCCTACCAACAATTAAACAATGCAACAGTCTACACGCAGGTTCTACAGACACCTGGCAAGCTTTATTTATGCAACAAAAATCTCTTACACTCCAGAACAGGGTGGTCGCATCTGAACTACCCATTGAGAGCAACTTCTGGTCCAAGATAATTGCACACAGTAATTTTCTGTGAGAACAAGAGCTGTGCTTGCATCAAAATTATGTCAGGGTCCTTCCAAACACTGTAGCAGTAAAAACTACCAAATTTCAGTACTTGGAAATAAGTCTCCTCTCGGTTTGGTAGCATAGGTGTATTCTACTAAATCTCAAATAAAAATCTTGCCTTTACAGAGTATTCATAGCTCCAGCCAAAACAAACAGGAGCTGCTAAAGCTTGGCACTTCAGAAAATCAGGCATCAGCTTATAAACTGGGAGAAGGCTAGCTTCCTATCATATATACAGCCAGGTTTACTAGCTAATACAGTCATAAACCTCAAATTTATAATATATGTATTACTGACAGGAGCACTGACTTAGCCCTTCCAGATCCCAAAGAAGTTGCTTCTGATTCCCCCCCAAAAAGGCATCAGCTGCTGATAGGTTCTGCCTGAAAAACCCAACAGCCATCAGCTCTGCAAGAACAACTTCTTTCCCCAGGATGAAGAGCTTTTGGCTCAGCAGCAGAAGAAACCATCCAAAGTGTTACAAGAGTGACTTCACACCTTAAAGAAGTATGGGCATGCCAGGAATGGTGGGGGCTTGGTAATCAGAGCAACACTGTGTGATAGGACATTGGAAAAGCAGTCTACACCCTGAAAGAATAAAGACTGATCCCAGTGAGGCTCAGGATGGATGCAAAAGCCTGCCAAGAAAGCCCAGGCAGGTTTACAGTTTAGACACTCACATTTAGGTCCTCAGAGAGGGCACAGGCCTCCAGCACCTCCTCGTACAGCCTGGCATCATATTCCCGCCCAAAAAGGATGTTTTTGCGGACAGTGGTAAACTGTATCCAAGGCTCCTGTGTGGCCAGACCAAATCCTTGCTCCAGGTCACAAACATACACTCGTCCACCTTGTCTGCAAGCACATTAGAAGGGGGTGTAACGGTCAACAAAGGAAAACTGTTAGCAGATCAAAATGGCCTACAAGTTGGGATAGCACTGTTCAGTCCCCACCTGCCATGGCATGGAGGGACCAGGCAGGGAAAAATATTTAGGCTACTTACTTAATGAGCTCTCCAGTGATGGCTGCAAGCAGAGAGCTTTTGCCAGAGCCGACCTTCCCAACAACCCCCAGGAGCATTCCCTGCAAAAGGGAAATGAAAAGAAGCAACCTGATGTGCTAATACAGGGTAGCTTGTCCAGATTTCTTGAGCCACACGTAGCCTGTAAGGAAGCTGACTGCTAGGACCATCTCACATGTTCAGCAGCGCAGCTGGGTACAGTTGTCAGGTACACCAGACTCCTGAGATGACAGGACACAGATTTGCAAGGAGTGTTAACTCTAGAGCCCTGCTCTGTTCCCTGTCCAGCTGTCTCTGGCAGCAATAGTAGAAAGCAGAGAGAACTAGCTTATCTCCTGTCTGTAAGCCATAGATGTTCTCTAGCACCTTTCAGCTCTGTGATGTAGCATGTGTCCTATGCCTCTTGACCAAGAGAAGATTTTGATGCACAGCTCCTAAACTGAGGAAAACATGCCACCTCTGCTCCATTACTTCTGGTTTCCAGTATTTTTTCTCTAGTGCCATTTTTCTGTGTTACCTCCCATGTTCTCACTCACCTTTCTCACTGACAGGTTCTCGATGTGCAGTTGCAGAGTGCCTGTGGATGAAGGCTGCCTGGTGCTTTCCTCCTCAACTGGCACCCACGAGAAGGCTGCACATCGCATCTCCACGGCAGTAGCAGTATCTGAAGGGCTATCTACAAGTGAAAAGCAGAACAGCAAAGCACTGCTATGAGAAGACCAGAAAATTAAAGACACCTGGCATCACAAATACCATCAACTTTTTTCCCAAACGCAGAGACAATAGAAGAGGCACTGCATGATGCCCCTGACCCAACTACAGAAGAAGACTCTTGCCTACTGACTTGTCCTTAAACTTATACATCCCTTCTTCCTACCCTCATGTCTCCAGCTCACACCAGACACACATGGCTGTCAGGGAGACACTGTAAGGATATAACCTGGTTTCATTATTGCTGAGGGTAAAAGGATGGCAGGGAGCTGGCAAAAGGCAATGAAAGAAGGAAAGGGAGCTAATAAGGCTCAGGAGACGGGTAGCCACTCAAGCCTTTCTGCCAGGTGAAGCCAAGTTTGTTGATGGCTTCAGTGTCAGAAGAGCTTTGGTCAGAGGACAGAGCTGCTTGTTTTACTGGAACACTAATGGCTCCATAGGGACAAGCAGTGGCTTATGGCTGGTAAAGTGGAATGTTATAGCCTTGTCTCCCGCTTTCCTCAGAAATTCCTCTGCCTCTACCCAACTGAACATCTTGAATCACAGGGTGACAGCCAGCTGCCGTCCAGTACTGCCCTTGGGCCTCGCACCTCAGCTCGCGGCTCTGAATGTCTGTGACAAGAGTCTCAAGCTTGGCAGCTTCCTTAACCATTACCTGGGGCATAATAAGCTTCCAGGTCCTGGTCCTTGAGTTCAAAGAATTGCTGGATTCGATCCAGGGAAACTTTGGCCTCCAAGATCGCATTCAACACCCATGGGAAGCTGTTGAGGGGTAGAATAAGCATCCCAACAAGGGCCAATGCTGTGAACACCTGCACAGGTAAGCAAACAGCCATGAGATGGAGCTAGTACCTCCCTCGTATCCTCCAAACAGCTTCACCAGTGACAGCCTGAAAAGCTGTGGAGAGACACGGGCTGGGTTTATTTCCCAGACAAGATGCCTCAGGACTGCAGTCCCACTGTAGCCTGTGTTCTACACAAGAAAAGTTTGTAGCTCTCCCTACTACCTACTCACCTTTGTGGCAGTGAGCTGGTGACCCAACAGGACATAGGTGACGAAGATGGCAATGGAGACAATGACAGGCAGTGCTGCCCACATGTACACACACACGGCATCCAGGTAACTGATGGCCCGTGACTTCTGCAGCTCTTTAGCCCGGCAGGCATTTATCCTGGTGCTGAAGTGCTTCTCCCAGGCATAAAACTTGATCACACGAATGCCACATAGGAACTCTGTCATTAGCTGCATACAATGAGGAAAAGAACATCAAGCAAACAGCGCTCAGGCAGCCTAGGCTGTGCCTGGGTGTGCAGTTGTCTCCTAAGGGCCAAGCCAGAGATACCAGGAACCACTTATTGCTAACAAAGACATAAATTTAAGTGACAATTACTGGGAACTTTGTGCTCATCCATTCCACCAGCTCCTTCAGCCACCCATACTGTGTACAACTCAGGAAAACATTACACTACTTTCCAAGTGAAAGATGAGCAACACAGGTGAAGGGATGTATGGAATTGCTAGCTCCAGCCTGGATACAGTTTACTTATGTTGACCTGACAGTGCCTTGAGATAATACCTGACTCTCAGACCCATTCCTGCCCTGACACATCTAGTCTGTATCCAGAGCCTGGCTGGTTCACTTCCAGAACTCTGCAGGATGCAGTCCTCTCATTTCTGCTCTCAGGTCAGGATATGCAGAGCAAGCTGACTGCATCTCTGCCCAACATTAAAGAAAACTAACAAGAGAGACTTTATTCAGCAAACCAGTCTTAGGACAGTTGGAGAAAGTTCAGCATAATCGGATACAACTCTGGTAGATGCACTTTCTGTTGGGAAAATAATTCTTTTTAAAATTGCCAGCAGTTCTGACACGGAGTTGACCTACATTTGCTGCTTCCAAAGCATGAGTGAAACTCCTGTCCCTTCAAATTAGAGATACAATGTTAAAAGGTGGGAATCAAATGTCTGACACCTGGCGAGGAAAGATGGCACTGCAAAGATGAGAAAAGCAATGGAAAAGATGACTGAGAGTGCCAAGCCTAGAGCCATATAAAATTACATCCATGATCACTGCCTTTGTCCAGACTGCAAGCCACATTACCATTGCTGGCATCACTGGAGCAATAGGATGGATGCATATCTAGAGGAAGCCATTGGGAGTCCTACCTTAACTACTACACACAAAAAAGAAACTTGCAAGGGAACCTAAATTAGCCCAGGGGACAAGACAAACATTAAAGGTTCATGATCTTATGGATGGTGAAACTACATCCCCTGAAACACTTCTGACTGACGTGTGTGTGTGTGTGTGTGCACCCCTTCTGGCATTTTTCTCAACAGCTGTGATTCAATTAATCTGCCTTGCATTGAGACAAGTGGCCAAAAAGCCAATGTTCTGGGACAAACAGCAAAAAAATACAAACTCAGAGAGATACCACTGCCCCTCACCTTGACTCGTGTGTCCTTGTGTTTCAGCATCTTCTCGCTGTTCACCATGATGCGGTTAGCTATGATCTTGTTGATGGGCACAAGCAGAAGTGCCAGGGCCAAGCCTCCCAGAAAGGCTACCCCCACTTGCTGGTAGAGGAGGTAGAGGGTAATGGCAAGCTGGACAGGCAGGCTCCACAACTCGTGGAAGCTGAGGCAGAAGTTGACCAACCTATCAGTGTCCGTGCTCATGAAGTTGACAATTTCCCCCACAGTGAAGCGGGCAAGACTGGTGCTGCTGACACGCAGAGCCTTGCGGTAGATGGCGGAGATGACGGCAGCCCGGACCATCAGCGTCACCTTGTTCATCTCATAGCTGAACTGGTTCCGCAAGAGAGCGCCCAGGAAGGAGCCAGCAAAGAGCCCAAGGGCATACAGCACCCCGTGGCTCAGGGGATCCTGCCGTGACTCCATGAAGTTCACCAGCAAGTTCAGAAGTAGAGGACCTGAAAAATCCAGCAGACTGCCAGCCAGCTTGAGAAGTCCAAGGGTGTAGAAACGAAGCCCAAAGGCTGCATGAAGGACTGCCAAGAGACGCACAGCTTCCTGGGCATGGTGTGGGCTGTCTGGAGCATCACTACTCCCATCACCTCCGGCAATGATTGGGCTGGTAAGAGACACTGTCTCCTCCTCTGCTTGGTGAAGAGCTGCCTTCTTTTGCCAGCAAGAGTAAAACCGGTCACAGACCCTGGCAGCCTGGAGCTGGCGAGGAAGCACATAAACATCCTGTGGCTGGTTCAGCTTCTGCTGGTAGCCACGCTTCATAAGGGGGTTCATCCAGGTGTAAAAGAAGCGTGAGAGCCAGCTCTCACCATCTTCTGCCACCCTCTGCTGGTCAGGCACTGGGATCCCTGGCTCTGAGACAGGCTGGTCTTGTTGCCAGGAGCGATTGATGGAGAGGAAGTCTTGCCTGCCAGCAGTGGGGAAGAGGTAGCCAACCACATAGGCAAGCAGAGAGGCCAGCTGCAGACAGAGAATGGCAAACCTGGAGGAGGCACCGGGGTGGGCAGGGGACCAAGCTGTCCCACTCTGGCAGTACCACACCAGTGTGATGATGAAGGAAGGTAGGGGTAAGAGAGTGAGGAGAGCCAGGGCTGCAGGGCCCCTGGTAAAGCGGTGAATGGACCTGCAGAGCATGAGAAGAGAGAAGCCATGCACCAGCCATGTCAGGGCAGCAGTGCCATTGGCCAGCACTTCCAGGTACACAGGGCCCAGCTCCTGCTGAGAAATGGTGGCTGGGATGGTATCAGCAAAGAATAGGCCAGCAAGTACAAAGGACGCAGTGATTCTCCATCCCCAGCTTGGCCTGCAAGGCACACCGGAGCCAGACCTTGAGGAGGAAAGAGCAGTGAAATAAATTACAGCTGAAATTCCACTACCTCTCAGTCAGTACTGTCCTTTCTTCCTCTCCTCTTCCCCCTGTTTATACATCCACTCTTACTTACCCTTCTGGATACACCTCCCTAGATCTGTAACTTTTTCTGACTGTAGGCATTGCTAAACTACATCAGGTCAATATAGCCCACTCTTTGGTCAATACTAGAGATTTAGATGCTACCAAAGAATAGCATTTCTTTACAGAAATTTGTTTGCAAACTATGATATTTTGTGGTCAAATTAGACTCCAATCCTCAAGGATTAACAGCAAAAAAGTGTATATTTAACCTCTTTAACACAAATTTTGGATGATGAAATTCTTGGTGTCACATCTCTGATCCTTGATTTCCTTGTCTGTGGGATATTTTTTATAGAAGCATTATTTTTATCACTGTTAGTTTCAGTGATGCTGAGCTTGTAAAGTCTATAATCTATTGCCCATCAAAATACTTCATTATCACTGGATTCTTTGTGGCCTTTCAGTATCAGTGAATGTTGTCATGTTTACAAATTTCAGAAGAAGGTAAACAGAAAAACAGTTCTGGGTTTCTCTGAACTCCTAATTGCCTTATATACATCTTCTGTGCTACCTTGGATTTATATCCTCTCCCAGAATATTCCTAGTTTTCCCAATCCACACTGACTGAAACAGTTTTTAATTACTTTCTGTGATTTTATGTCTATAATCTCCTCTATTTTTTCTGGATTCCTTCCTGTACACTGTACTCTGAATTAAGACGGATGCTGACAAATATAATAGCATTATAATATTGTCCTTCACTAATTACATATTCAGCACATTATAGGGAGATACAATTTCCAGCCTTTCCACCCCACCTCCAGTCCTGCATAATAATCAAGAGCCAGACAAGTCAGTTGTCATACCTCGGAGTACCAAGGAAGCAGGCACTAACCACTGCAAGGATCACATGAGGAATCACATTTAATGTCAGCTGGTTAAAGCAGTGGCCAACGCTGCCACGAACCCACACAGGGACTGGATCTTCTGGGCTGGTCCCACACAAACTAGCCAGGATGTTCTCCATCCTTTGCTGGTAATTCAGTGTGAGAGACAGGATGTCCTAGGGTAAAGAAAAAGCATCATGAGGTAAAAAACATAACTACAGCCCCAGTCCAAGATGGAGTGATGAGTAATTAACATAGAGCTAGAAGCAACTTCCTGGGTCATAGTCCAAGCCCGGCTATTGTTCACTTACTATCATATAATGTACTTCATAAAATGATCAAACTTCAGCTTAAAATAAATTGTTTTTCATTCCCTTAAGTCACCCCAGGACTGCAATGCCCTGTGAATTTGAAGCTTTCTTATTTCCAAGTTGATTTTTTTTTTCCCATGGCAAGTTTATCCTCTGTAAGTAGCACAAGGAAGTATTTTCCTTTCTATAGATCGGTAGGAAAAGAATTTTGAGCTGCTTAAACAGTAACCTATTCACTGTATCTCCATGTTCACAACACTTCCCACCATGGTACTCCTTAAGGCAGCGTGTAACATGAAACATCGCCCAGCCGGCAGGGGAGGATGCCGGTGCCCATCCCGAAAAGCAGGCGGTACTCTAAGCTACACACGACTGGCGAACCAGCCCCCTCAGTGTGCTGCCCCGCCGACTGAGGCACACCTGGGAAGGCCTCGGCTCTACAATGATTTCTGCTCGCACCAGCCCGTCTCATCTCCAGCCTGGGGCCGGTTGAGCGCCACCGGCTGGGCGCCGCACCGAGCTCGGCACGCTGGCGGGGGCACTGCAGCACCGCGGCTGGGACCCGTCACAGCGGCCCCCGGCAGAGGCCCGCGCCGGCCCGGGGACCTCCCAGCCGGGCCGGGAACGGGCGCCGCGGCCGCCACGTGCCCGGTGACGGGC
>VWPU01024724.1:0-40993 GCA_013398955.1 Callaeas wilsoni | reverse complement strand
TGGGCCAGTGTCAAACCACAACGATAGCCATGTGGCTGATGGACACATGAAGTCTTACACTTAAATGAACTCATCTAAATGTTTGGCTATCCCTGTATTTTGAAAATTGAACTCTACAATTTTCTCCTAATTTCTATGCTCTTTGGATAAGATTGTCCAGCATGGGATATGGAGGTGCCACACTCTGTGGCTCTTCTGTGCAAGATTGTTATCACATTTCCCCAGCCTGCTCCCAGCCTTCTCCATTCTAAATTAACCAAGCCTTTCCTCACACTCAGGTATTTTCCAAACTACTCATTCATGGTGCTGTGTCCTGGGTCTTTTCCATCTCCTCTCTCTTCCACAAAGTGGGGTTCCCAAGGCTGAAGGCAGCAGTTCCAGCTGAAGATTTGCAAGAGCAGCATCACCCCACTATGCCTTACAGAGAAGCAAATGAGAGACATTAGCAAGGAAGCTCCTGGGTCATACAGACAGGGCTTCTCTTCCTGCAACCACCTCTGGTAACTCCCTGCCAAAAATGGTTCTTTTCTATCTTGAACCCTGTAAGGATTCTTGACTTACATCTATTGGAAAGCTGTTCCAGATTTTCATCTTCTGGTACAGATACCCTTCTAATTTCCAAATCGAGGGTTTTCACAGCTAGTTTAAACCCATTTCTTGATTTGTTTGTTTGAATTTGATTTATTGTTTTTTGGTTTTTTTGCAATTGCTGCACAGCAGCTCTTCATCCCCAGGTTTTTGCTTCTATTTCCCTTGAATTTTCTTTGTGGACCTCATTGTAGCTGTGCACTGATTTTCCTTTTCTGCTTGCAGCACTTTTCTTTTCTACTTGCCCAATTTCATCTTGAAGATTTCAGAGCACTTTTCCTAGTCATCACAATCATTTTGAATCATGACCTTGCCTTCCAGTGTCTTTCAAGCTCTAACAGCTTGGCTTTATTCAGACATCTTTTAGCTGCATTCCCTTCCCCATCATCCATTCTTCCACACAGTGGTCAGACATAGGCTGAACACACATTCCCTCAGTCTTGCAATGCTTTGAGCCACGTTTTACTCTTCCAATTTATTGTACACGTGGATTCAGTTCTCCCAGTCAAGTCTACACTGTGTTTCTCTGGTGCACACCTGAACATATCCACCAGAAAGATGTCCAAACTCCTAGAATTAAGTCTGTTTCCCTTAACTACTACACCAAAGAGGAAAAAATGAAAAAAATTGGCACACTTTATTCTTGACAAATCCCTGCAATGTGTTTCATATCAACTGACTAATCTGTGCCTGATTGTAAATTGAGGGTTTCATAATAAGTTCTGGCAATCTTTCCAGGAATTAAAGTGAGATATATTTAAATTTGATTTTCTCTGCAATGCAGGTACTAAGTGTTCCCCTGTTATTCCTCTCTTATTCCCCAGCTACTCAAAAGCAATTGCTAATAGCTTGGAAATGGCTTTGGATGGTCCTTAAGCTCTCACAGATGGATTTTGTCTGGTTATGCAAGCTGGAACACATCTCACTAATCTAAATATTATTTAAGCTCTTCTTTCCTTACTCCATTCCATGGCTTCAATTCTTTTGTTGAATGTTTCAGTTGTCTTCAACGTCTGGTTATTATAAAGGTTTTTAGGAAGCGTGAAGCAGAAAATGACAGTGGATGTTTCAGTTTCTGCTGGGTGTCGCCTCTCCAGAACACAACTTTGTAGGCTGTGGTGCCTTTAATCCATTCCCTATGACTTCCTCAGATTTCCTCTCAGGACTTGAGAAAGGTGTGATGTTAAAGCCATGCAATAGATATCACATTATTTTATTAACACAAATGATTCAGGAAAACTCCAAACAGCCTATAGGCTCAGAGCTATATGCAGACATGTTTTAGGTGAGATACATAACCTGGTGTTCTGTGTTACACACTGGCCCCAGAATGAAACCCAGAAGATAAAGGTGGGCTCCTAACGTAAAGGATGGGGTGGGGTTTAGGTGTCTAAAAGAGGCATGTGAATCTTTATGGAGAGACTCATCCTTGAGTCAGCTTGGGTACCTCACTTGGGTACCTCACCCAAGATGAGGAGAACCTTCTACCTGCCTGAGCCTCAGACCCTGCAACATCTCCTCAAGGAAGGTGCCTACTTGTGGAAGGGAATGAGCAAGAATCACAATTTCATGTTATAAACAGGAGCCAGTGAGGTAGTTGTAGTCAGTGCCTCTTTCTTACCATGACAATATTTAGAGCGTATTCCCACCTTCCTCTCCCAAAAATAGAAAGCAGTATTTTAAGGTTTAATGCTTCTCTTAGTTGATAGACTTCAAAGCCGTAACTCCCATCCCCTTGAGAGTCTCCTGGTCATGGGAGGCCATGAGTACCCCAGCCTCCCTTTTGCCTGAGCTGTCCCCAATGCAATTGGAGCCTGAATAAATGAATGCAAAGGAATATGTACTCTTAGTCTGCTTTTTAGGGCACCTGGATGGGAGAAGTGAGCTTGGCCTTCCTCATTCTGTGCACATGACTGTAGGTGCTTAAAACTATGATACAGAGACTAGGCACAATCTTCTGAGCCAGGTTCCTGAGATTGCTGGGTTTGGATTTTACCACTTCAGAAAAAGGTGCCAGTCTCAGTGGCCTAAATCAGGAGGAGGAACTCAAGTACTTTAGAGTCAAACAGAAGCCACCTCCAGGACTCAAAAAATAAGCTTTTCCCCATGCTTTGTATAGCACCAGATGGTTTGACAATGAGTTACGTTTCTTGGCAGGGATGCTGCCACAAAGGTTATTTGACACAGGTTGATTTCACACTTTTATTTGTTTTGCTGTACTGCATGGTGGAATTAAAGTGGGGCAAAAGAAAATATACAAATGTGTGTATATATGGGTAAAATGTGGAAGATCAAAACCATGAGACAATCTGAGTCCAAAAATATCTTGAGGCACCCTGAGAACTGATGGCATGGAAGTGATAGGCAGGGTGGAGAGGAAGGAGACAAGAAGAGGTGGCTTGAGCTGCCTTTGTGCCAAGTGTGGCATTTATAGTACTGGTTTGTCATAAATGGGCTCTCCAGAGCACCACCAGCAACCTGGAACCTGGGAGGTGGGGTGGGTATGAGTAGGAATGGGGCTGCTGCACAAATTTGAAGAAGCTCCTGCAGAGAGAGAAAGACTCCATGTATGACATTTGTATTGGAAAGGGAGCAGGAGCTGGATTTAAGATGTAAGAAGAAGGAGATCAGATAGAGGGGTCTGCTGCTCTTTAACACACAGTGGCAGGCGTGAGTATAGGTGAATAGATGTCCAGGGAATATCACTGTGGGAAGAAGCACTGGTTAGACAAGTCATTCCTCCAGGTCCTAAAATGCCTCAAGGTCACTGGGTGGCTGGCAAAAAGGAAACTTATTTTATCTGATCATATGACCAGGAACCCAAGACCTGAGCCTGATTTCGTGCTGCAGACTGCTGGTTCACACCACCCTCTGGGAACTTTGTTTCTGATCACGAGCAGGCTCTCACCTTCCTGTATGGCTTCTAACACTTCCTCAGGCTTCAGCCGCCTTACTGTGGAAGCAAGGCATGTCTGTGGAGGTAGCAAGAACAATTTAGGCATGTGAGTACAACAAACCCGCTCTCCCCTGGGACCCACAGCCTGGCTGCTGAGCACACCCACATCACCAGGGTCCCTGTGAGAGCTGCTGTGGTTTCTGGGCGCGGCACACCAGCAGTTCCCTTGGGTGGGAAGCGGGTGTGGAGAGGCAGCCATCAGCTCTGTGCACACACTGTCTCCAAGCTTTTCTCACCAGGATTTTGAAGCCATTTGGTAGAGAATTCACAAAATTCACATTTGACTGGGGTTTCTAACTTTCCTTAGCATTCATAGCTAAAGATCTGAGAAAAGTCTCACTGGTTTAAAACACTCCAGCTAAAAATAACAATGCTTCTCATTAGAAAAGCTTCATAAGTTCTCTTATTAAGAGCCTGTGCCTCTGGTCACAAATTGGGATGCACTTCTAGAGGAAAAAGCAGAAAGCTGAGCAGGTGTGTCAGCAACCTTTCTGAAGCAGACATGTAAGAACTGCACCAAAAGCTTTTTCTCATACAAAATCATCCAAATAAATGCAGAAACAGCTGCTGAAACTTGCATCCCAACCACTCCCTTTGTAGCAAAGTTTAAACATTAAGAGCACATTAAGAGCTTTGAGGCTCCGTGGCTCAGGTGCAGAGTTGTTATAGACTCATTTATTTATTACATCAGTAATAAATACAGCCTAGTAGCTTTACCTTTTCTTTGCTTCTAATAAAGTACTCAGGCCAGAATCTTTTCAGTATACATCTACCCTAATTATTTTTTTATTGCATATACAGTAAATATCAACTAACATAAAGGACTGTCTAATTAAATCTTTTGCTTTATGAGTACCCGTGAAATTAACTGGGGAGAGCAAAGAATTTTATTGGTTTGCAAAAGCAAAGTAACTTGATTTGACCCACCTATTGCAATTTGTACAGACTCTATTAGGGCATGTTTGCCCAACAAGCCTTTCAAATTCAGTAGTCACCATACACATAAGAGTCAAGCAAACACACAAAATAATTTGGAAAAACTAAGGCAAAAATCACCTCGATGAATAACTAGTTTGATGTACTTATCCCAATCTATAGCTGATTAAACATTTTGTAGCACAACCAAAGCCTGTTATAACAGGGGTTCTGCAGAGTGTTTGCTGCGCAGCTCCTTCCCACGTGACAAGAGAGCAGAGAGGAAACCTCTGCTGATGTTTCCAACAAGCTGATGCCTGGCAGTACTTGTGTCTGCTGGCTGTCATGCAGGTATAGGGGGCAGGGTTAGAGGTGGTCCAGTACTAGAATCATACTCTGGGAGACAAACGGTGTTTCTCCACATGCCTTTCAGAGGAAGAGTTAAAACAAGGCTACCTACAATTAAAGTTCTTTGACCCTGAGAAGTTTGAATGACCAGAGCTGCCCTGGGCTCCTGTGAAAGACTGCATTGACCTCCACACTCTTACAAAAGATGTGCTGCATGTGAGGATGTAGCCAGGGCTGCTGCTGTTGCCTCACACCTCCCTCTGGCGCAGTGTGACTGCTCTGAGGAGGACACTCACACTTTGTTCTTCGGCAGATGTTCTGTATCTATATCTGGCTACAGCCTTTCCTGAACCATGCTGGGTGTTGTAGGTGATATACCAGCAACACTAAGGAATAATGTGTTTTAAAAAGTACATCCTAATTAACTTTTTAATACTCATTTTCCCTAGCACCAGCCTCATTAGATCTGTGTGTGTGAAATATTTGCTTAGCCAGTTGTTATTATATTGCTAATCATGAAGACTGGCTTGTTGCCTGGATGCTTCACCCAAGCCACAATATCACAACTTCAAACAGAACTATAAAACAAATCACTCCTTAATCTTCAAGATTATGTTGCTATGCTGATCCCTACCCTGCAGGTTACTATATTTTTTGAGCAACATAAAATGAGCTCTTGCTACATATGATGTGCAATGAGAGATTCAGGTCATATTTTAAATTTATTATTCTGAATTTGTCCTTTCTAATTTCTGTAAAGCCTCTATGTCTCTGGGGCATTTTCTTAAATGGAAGAACTTTTTGTACATCAATGGTGTAATACAATGGTACTTAGGCCTTCGCACTTTTACACAACGGGGCAATCTGCACAAGCTCCCTGTAACTAAGAGTTTGTACCCAGTCCTTGTCTCATGGCTGAGGGAACAGAAGGAAGTTTCCATCCGTACTGGGCCTCTGGTGATCCTATTTCTACATTCACCAATCTGTAGCCACTCTGTTGGCAAAATATGAATAGCATTTAAAAAAAGTTGGCTAAACAAGGGGAACCTCAAACTTCTGGGCTGCAACTACGCCTTCCTCTTTTAGAGATGCCTTTGGAGGACAAAATCCCATATCATCCTGCTTCTGCTGCCCCAGGGACAGGACATTAAATTGCCAATTTTGAGATTGCGCTCCAGGGTCCTTTACACACTTTCTCTTTTGTTACTATCTTCAGTATTTCTGGATAAAGTTTTTTCAGCAAAGTGTTTTCCCTGAATGATGTCCAGCTTCCACAGGTGGAATGACTGGAACACCACAAGGGACAAGGAGAGGTTGTCAATGCACCATTTAATAGCTTTTAGACAAATACAGTACTTAGTCCTTCAGAGGCTGATCCAGGCCTGATCTCAATGAGAAGAAGACTACACTGTCGGTCCAGCTCATGTTTTTCCATAAAGTCCGTGTTATCCTTGCCATTCCACTCACAGCTGTGTGAAACTTTGTTGAAGCCATTAGCCTCATCTGTAATGGACTTGTTTACCACCCGTGTAGCAGTTACTCCATAATTAAGCAAGTGGACAGTGATGACCTTCATCTACCCCCTGGGTATTTTCCACAAATACCCACTTCAGTTTTCAAGTAAGATAAGATCACTGCCAGGGATGCTGTTTAGGAAGAGCTGGCTAAGGGATAATACAGCCACTAATGGCTAGCAATCTTCAAATCAGAGCATGTTGCTCTAGAAAACAGCTTTTTTATACCAATGCTGAGGGCAAATTTTGTAGTGTGACTTTGGATGGAGTCAGAGACGGAGGATGTTTATGGCACAAATAAAAACAAGTCACACTCTGGATAGAGAAGGCAATGGCCAGTCTTTGGGATGAGGGAAGGTAAATTTTTAATTAATGTTATCTCTTTGACTCTGTGATGCTCTGGAAGAGCAGACAACACCTTGTTAACCCACTCTGAGAGAATGAGTCAGATGTGCACAAAACACACACAGGGTTTCTCTGGGCAGTCCAGCACATCCACACTTTGACAGGGCTTGAGAGGTGAAGTGTCCCAGGTGCACCTCATGCTGGGGAAAGTGGCTCTGTAAGAGCCTGACTTGGCTCCTGCTCCTGGCAGTGAGAGGTGAGGGGAGAAGGTGCCCAGAGGGTCCAGACTCTGCACCCCTGGATGTCCTTCCAGATGTGCTCTTAATGTGACAAGGGCTGAGTGCCCATTTGAGCAGGACCAAGCTCTCTTAGGAAGGGTCAGTGAGGCCCACATGCTAAGAAAAGCAGGACAAGTAATTTGATAAATTTAAAATAGAACTGCTTGGAAGAATGGAAAAGAAGCCATAATAGCTTTTCTCAGCAGCTGACACTAGAATTCTCAAAGTGTCAAACAAATGACACCTCAGGAAAGGGAGTTATAATTTGCAAACATAACCTGACTCTTGGACAGAGGGTCTAAGCTTCCCCATGTAACCAACAGGAAATAATAACCTCTCCTGAGCACCTCTCCTGACTCAGCTTTCACTTTACTATATGAGACTGGTTGAGTAACTTAATTTCCCTTTATTTTTACATATGTCTAAGACCCTACTGAGCCTATGAATAAATGGATATCTCGATATACAGACATATATTCCCTACATGTGCATTTAATACAGTTTAATATTTGAATTTTTAATGTAATAGGATTCAGTCCTTCACAATGAATAAAACACGGGGCTGTATCAGTGCTCAGTGTCCTCGCAGAACAGAGGTGTCCTAATGCTTAATTCATGTTCGCAGAATAAACTGAAGGCCAAGGCTTAAAGACACCAAAGGCTGAAGACTTTGTTGAAGGTTTTATGTGAAGGGGCTTTGTGGTGGCCCAGCATCCCTTTTCGCATGGCTTCCCCCTGCCTGGAGGAGTAGAGGGTCTCTGCTTCTGAGCCTCTGTGCGAGCTGAGCCCTGGAGCAGCACTGTCAGTGCTGAGAGTTTGGAGAGATGCAGAAAGTGGATGATCCACTGCGTCCAGAGTTCCCTCCTGCACGGCAGAGTCTTCTCGCCACAGGCACACCAGTGGCTAACCCCACCCGTGGCTGATGGAAACAAGGCAAACAAGGCAAAACCCCTCCTGGTGAAGCTTGGCTGCACACTGAATTAGCTGCGGCCCTGGAGCGATGTTTAGAGGGAAACAGCGAATGGGAGTGTGCTTAATTGAAGCTGACAGTCATAATGGCACTGCCTGTAATAGTATCAGGAGATTATCAGTTACAGGCCAGTGCTACAGCCTGGGTGACGACCCTGCCAAGGTGTGTCCCTTATACCAGCCCTGTCTGGCCAGACCTCAATATCTGATCTTTAATGCTGAACATCTCGTGTTGATAGGGAAGAGAAAACAGCTTTTTCCCTCTTCATCTCTACCTCCAGCTGCTCACTGTACCATGCAAACACTGATTATTGAGGAATCCAGGTTAGGGTTTATCTAATTGATCGCTAATACAATATCAAGTAAATGAGCAAAGGTTATAGGAAAGGGCTTAGGAGGAAGAAGATGCAAAGTGCCTTTTCCTCTTCTGACTAATGGGTTAAATATTTTTACATTTACTTATTCAACCTATATCCAGGTTAAAAAAATGGGGCACTTTGGGACACCAGGAAGAAACTCAAATACGCCAGCTGGTGTGGGATAGTGAGGGATCTGAGTGAGAGGATACAGGGCATTAATTATCAGTTTTATCTCTGCCAATTTCTGCTGGTTCAGATGCACTTCCCACATTTAATACCTTCTGCAGACTGGAAGACCATGCTGGAGGCATGTAATTCAGCTTGCATCTGCACTCTCCTTACTTCAACCACTAAGCTTCTGCAATATGGACTGGTTTTTAAATTGATCTGCACACGCACTTGTAGCAGACCTTCCTTCCCTTTGCACCCTCTATACGAGGAAATGGATGCTCCCAATGCCTACCCAGAGACTCTTTCCCTAGTGTAAGTGAATCCTCTCCCCATACTCAGTGTGCATCAGAACATAACACACTGGAGGCAAAGCAACTTTAGAAAATGAAAGAAGTCCCAGTGCTCAAGAAAGTCTGTCTTTGAGACATCGCTTCAAGGCCTCAGCTGTTGCACGCTGCAGTTTCCTCCTGAAGCTGGCAGTTACTCATGGGTCTGGATCCATAATTTGCTTCCAAGCAACCAGTGACATGTGTCAAACACCAATCTTCTGGCTTGGCAGAAAATTTAAATGCAACTACTGCTTTTACAGAGGGTGAGAGCAGCTCTCCTTTAATTTATTTTGTCTCTACTCTTTTTTCTCAAAAAGCTCCAGGATCTTAATTACAGCAACACTTCCCAGTGGAATGAGAGCACTCTGATTGAGTAGGGTAATGAGGTGCATGAATTAACAGTGACACTGACTCATGCCTCCAGTCAATACTTTGATATCTCGTCTATTGAAGTAAGTACATTTTAACATTAATCCCAGCAGAATTTGGTATATCTGTGTGCGCTGCAATCAGAGGATCCAAACAGATGGGTTCAAACCCAGTCCAAGGAACGTGGGAATTCAAGTGAGAAAGGAATTCAAGGGATTCTCAAAAAAAGAGGTTCATAGCTTTCAAGATGGGCTTAGCACTTCCTTGGTAATGTGACATAGTTCCTGTAAATGCAGAAGTTTTGGGGAGTTTTGTGACATTCAGGACTCCCAAATCAAATTACTAACATGGTAGAAAAAAGCATCAGAATAATGGCACAGAAGATAAATTATACCTGGCACAGAAGATAAATTATGTGTTTGGACATGAAATCATACATACAAGAAAGGCAGAAAAAAAGTCCGTACTGGTGGAGATATTAGAGGGATGCATGTATATATTGACAATAATATTATAAAATAATCTAAAGAGTTTTAGCAGGCCTATGGGATTCAGCAAGGCAGCTGCCTCTGACCTTGCTAAAGGGTTCAGAAGGACAGGCTGTTCATACCACACACTGCTGGGTAGTTTCAACAGTGCAGTAGCTGCTGACAACACCTAAAATGCTGTAACTGAGACCATTTCTCAGCTCTCATCTCTGGGGACATGCCCTAACCCATTCCACCTCCCCCTCCTGAAGCATTAAGGAGGCAAACCCCAGAGCTCAAGGCAGAAAGGAGCTTTGGTTCTTGCAGAAGAAAGCAAGGTCAAGCAGGAGACCTTTAGAGGATCACACAGGAAAGGGAGCTCCTGGGCAGAGAACTTATAAGAAAGGGTTTGGGAACTGTCAGTGAGAATCCTCTGTCCTTTGGTTTAGACTCACTGGTGCTGTGGGGAGAAGGGCACTGGGTATACTGGCAAAGCAGTGGGATATGCCAGAGAAATGCCATATTCCATTCTCAGTTTCCTCCCCCAACAGAAACAACCCGAAATTTAAAATGCAATTTTTCTGAACTTTCTGAATCATTATATTATTCAAATGTAAGAGTATCACATCATCAGTGTGTTGGTACCACACTCCTTTTCAAAAGGTAGAGGAACCTGGTGCAGAGAGGTTAGCTTAAACCATGTTTTTTAAAAATCAGCTTAAATTCTGAATGCCTCCACTTGAGGACTCTGTGGCCAGGACTTGTGATGCCTGATGCTAAGAGGAGACAGTTAGCCACTAGTCCAGAGAAGATGAGCAGGAACCTCCATGGTGCAGTAATGCTGAGAGTTGTTCACTTTAGCTGGACTCCACAAATTAGAAAATTATCTATTTTCCCTAACAACGTGGGCAATGAGCCTCCCAGCATTTAACTTAGACACATTCCTGCAGAGTTGGAATTATTTTAGAGTGCTTTTCCTATGAGAACTCCGGCAGGTCAGAAGTGAAAAGTTGTTTAAAATAGCTTAAAATACTCTGGAAGGGGTTAAGTCAGTCACAACTGCTCATTCACATTCAGACCTCTGACCTTCTAGGGGTAATGCTGGCACGTTGGGAGTGTGATTCCCAAGGCCTGACTGAACTCGTGCAATGCAGGCATGTCAAGGTCCACGTTTTTATCCACCCCTGCAGCTGCGATAATTTGGTGAGCTGACTTTGCTGGGTGATGCATGGCAGACCTGGAGTATTGGTTAATGTGGAAAATTTGAGTGTTTCAGATGAGCTGCCAATCACTCAGGTCTCTTCCAAGCCACGGTAGGGTCACTGCCCTCTGCTCTAGATGTGGCTGAGCAACTCTCAGTAAGTTACTAATGAGCTCATGCTTAAGGCGGTGAGTTTTATTCTTTGCTTTAGCATTCCAGTTCCGACTTAAAGTCGGAAGTGGGTCACCAGCTCTACAGTGCAATGCATTATTTTATGGTCCTCTGAGACCACAGCCTGATGGCTGTACCCTTCACCCACACCCTTCTGCTTCCTCCAATCTGGCACTGTAGAACAGTTCCCTGAGATCTGCCATAAGCAAGCACTTAGTGGGATATGTGCTGTGGGGGATGGACAGCATGGTGATTCCTGACACCAGGGCATGGCAGACTGGGGCAGGAGCAGAGCACTTACCACTCATGCTAGTGGTGATGTGCTGCACCTTTTCCAGGGAGGCCACAGGGCAGCTAGTCCCAACAGCCTTGCCCAAAGCAGGCAGCACGCTGCTGCTGGGTGATGAATGATGCAGCCCTGTGGGAGCCTGCCAAGAGGCTCCATGGCTGCATCTGCCTTGTAGGCAGCGTGGGAGGCAGGAGCCTGGCAGGGAGCAGTGAGTGGCAGGCAGCCTGGGGCTCTTCAGCTCCGCACATCCTCATGCCCTGGATGTGCCACCTATGGTGGGGCCAGCTGTCCTCCTGGTCTGACTTGCAAAGGGACAATGGTGCAAGCACAGGAATGCGGAGTGAGGGCACAGACTCCTGCTCTGAGGTTGGGAGTTGTTCCTTTAGTCTTTCTGTCTGTTGGCTTTGGGGTGGAGGAAAAAGAAGACCGTCAGCCTGAATGGACACCTTAGCCCTGGAGCCCACAATTTTTCCAGAGCTGGTGCAGTGGTAAAATGTCAAACTGCTGGTCCCAGGCCACAGCTGTGAGCTGCCATGTGCACAGGTGACCAGGTGACTTAAGCCACTACACACACAGCTCACCACTGACTGCTCCACCTTTTTGACAAATCAGTAGGCTAGATGACAACAAAGCAGGAATCGCTCTAGTTTGGACTTAGAAGACTTGGACTTCTCCCAGCTTTAGGCCAGATATGAAAGAGAGGAGTAGGTCACAGAGGGGAGCTGCCCTCCCAATGATTCCAAAATGTTTCCAGACTGCAAGCATCCATGTTACGTAGATTTTCAATTCAGACACAGGCAGCTTTGTAAAAGACAGTGTCCCCTTGAGACTTCCATGTACCCACGTAAGTCCTACAGTGCTCCCTCATGTCCTTGCAAAACCAGAAGGCCCCTGAGAAATGTAGACCTCTTCCTGCAAGACCTGGGTGTTGGACACCCTGCTGCAGCTCTATCCCAAGGCAGGGCTGCTCCACTGCCTGCTCTGGGGGCTTGCGTGGGTACCCCCAAATACAACCTGCTGGTGTTTCCATCACCATGAACTGCATCCAACAGGGATTTGCTGCTGCCAGCTTCTTCCTTCACCTTCTGGAAGCACACTGTGATGATCACATGGCCAGTAAGTGCTGCAATGCCTTCCTGAGTTGCAGGTTTCCTCTTGCTCTCCCAGGTGCTTTCTCCACGCACATGGCTTGAGCCATCTAATTCTCACATTCAGACTTGCAGTTCCCTGCTGATGTGTACCCTTCACACTGCTCCACAACAGCGTGCAACTGGAAACACCCCTTCCCCTCACACTGTTTGCTTCCCCAAGAAACCCAAGTGCTACCCTGTCTAATTTTTTTCCTTTAAAAGGGTCTGAGCCGACACTGTACACACTAAGATGCTGAAACTATCAGCACAGGGAGCTGTGGATGCTCAGAGCCCCGCCGAAGGCAGGGACACTCCCGTTAGTGGGTGGGAGTTTGGGTCCCTGCTTTCCCACGTTTTCAGGGCTGCTTTGTGAGCCGGGAGGCAAAAGGCCATGAGTCATCCAGCCAGTATGAGTACATGGGTGGCAAATTTTGCAGATCATGGGCATGCGGCAACATATATGTGACTGCTGTTTGGTCAGAGCCAGTGCTGGGAAGCCCAGGCAATCGTCCTCTCATAGATGTGCCCCCTTCTTTACCTGTCGCTGCAACTGGTGACCAGCATAAGATCAGCTATCAAAGAGGGTGAGTGGCAGGTATCAGCTGAATAACTCCTTTCCTTTCCATTTATGTGGATGAAAATAGGAGTGTCTAGCTGCTTGCACCACCACTGGTTTGGAGAGGCAGGATTCAGGCTAAGGAGTATGATGGTTGGGGCTAAAAGAGTCAAGGTTCAGGATTAGGTGGGACAATTAAATGTGTCTTGGAGCAGCAACTTTTAAAAAAATTGTGTATGTTCTCCAAACTGGCTCGGGCAAGCCATGCCTATTCAGGACAAACCACCTGCCAGCATTAAATGGAGCACTTTTGACTTAATTTGAAACCAGAATAGAAAGTAGCAATTAGCAATAACATGCGCTTGACGGTCCTTCAGAAGGACAGTAGAAGTCATCTTCTATGGAAAGCAGTGCTGCAGAGTACCAGCTGCCACTGTCTCATCCCTCAAAGAGAGCACAAAAGAAAGCCTGATCTCTTAGGAAGTGTATAATAATTTCTTGCTAATCAAGAGGTCAGGCAAAAATATCTTTTACTGGGAAATTCTTCATGAAGGTTACTATTACAAGCATAAAGTCATATCCATTCTCTGCCTCATTTGTACTGTTAAATCTCACGTTCTGAAACACAGATGACAGTTACTTTTCAAGGAATGAGGTGTGATTAAAATCGTGACAGGTAGGAGATGTTTGCTGTTTCCTTTCAGTATCATGAAGGAATAAATTTGGAATAAAGTCTGGTGAACAGATTTAAGAGACAGTCCATACCCTTAAATGCCTGCAGTATGCTGATACAAAGGTGAGAGACAGATTCAACCAGGGATGGACTCAGCCTTCCCAGGTCCAGTGCATGTGGCTGAACCTTGGCCTCTAGAGTATTCTTCCTCTTCAAAGCCTATTGCTCAGGCCTACTTGCTCCAACACTGCTGACCTGTCTCTTCCTCAAGCAGAGGAGCAGGTCACACCAGGATTGCAACCAGGCACACCACTCTTCCTTGTGTAATGTAGACCAGACAGACACACCCCACTGAACCACAGCACCACAAAATCCTAGAATAGTTTGGGTTGGAAGGGACCTCTAAAAGCCATCTAGTCCAACTTACTTGCAACGAGCACAGACACCTTCAACCAGATCAGGTTGCTCAGAGTTCCATCTAACTTGACCTTGACTACTCCAGGGTTGGAGCATCTACCAGCTCTCTGGGCAACTTGTGCAGTGCTTCACTACCCTCATTATATAAAATTCCTTCTGTATATCTAAATCTTAAATCTAAGTTCTTTTAGTTTAAACACATTACCCTTTGTCCTGTTGCAACAGGCCCTACAAAAACTCTGTGCCCTCTTTCTTACAAGCCCTCATCAATTTTTGAAAGGCTGCAACAAGGTCTCCCTGGAGCCTTCTTTTCTCCAGGCTGAACAACTCTAACTCTCTCAATCTTTCTGCACAGGAGAGGTGTTCCACCCCTCTGATCATCTCTGTGCCCTCCTCTGGACTCGCTCCAGGAGGTCCATGCCTTTCCTGTGCTGGGGACACAGTGCTCCAGGTGGGCTCTCACCAGAGCAAAGCAGAGGGCCAGAATCCTCTCCCTCAACCTGCTGGCCATGCTGCTTTGGATGCAGCCCAAGATACAGCTGGTTTTCTGGCCTGATTCTTTCTTCCACTCCTCCAGACTGAAAAATACAGGATCTGAAGAATCTTCAACACATTCTACAATTCTCTCCTGTGCACTAAGTAATTCCTTAATTTATTTAACTCACTATTGCTGTTATTTTTTCAGAGATGATTCGACTTCTGGGTTTGTCTGTCTTGCTCAACCCTGTGTCAACAATGACCAGAGGCTGGATAAACAGAGGAATTAATTTTTGACAGTCAGTCGCACTTTCTCCTGTAAGGTGATATTTCACCATATTGAGGTTTTCAGCCCTTCAGGGGAATAGTTTCAATAAAAAAAATTTGACATTTCAGAAAGGAATTATTCTTTCTTTGCAGTTGACATAGAAACGTAATTTCCTCTTAGGAGGACAGCAGACATCCATGCAGGATATCTCTGCTATGCACTGTAAGAATGAAATCTGAACCGCTGTTATCCTGACTCGTTTTAATGCGGCACTGGTAAATAAAAGTGTGCTGGTTTTATTAGCTTTATAAAATAACTGTAACATAGAACCATCTTTGGGCTGGTGAAGGAGATTAATGGTCCTTTTGTTGAGGTTGCTCTTGTTCATATCAGCATATACCTGTATAAGATGTTCATATTTGAAAGAGCAGATCAAAAGGAGGGTCTGTAAGAGCTGTGGTTTACCAAATAGTTATATTTTATTATTTTATTTTCTTGCGTATTATTTTTAAAAGTTGCAGCCCTCACGAGAAGCAGAGATGACCAGGCAGCTCTCCAGTCCATGCTGGGCCAGGTCACTTAGCTCATCCTGGGCAAGCAGCCAGCTCTGCCCAATACCATCATTTTCTTTCTCTTCTTCAGAAATTAAAATATAGAATTAATTTACCTCACCATGAAATTTAAAACCTTTAAGCAGCCAGAGTGGTCATTTCCAAAACATCTCAAGTCCCACAGTAAACAGTAATTTCAGTTGTTACTTAAACCTGTGTGGAAAATTTAAAAATGTGCTGAGAAAATCCTAAAGCCTTTGAAACTTGGAAGAAAACACTTTTTCCATCTCCCAGCCGGTAGACCATTGCTGGATTGCAGTGCTTGCTGCAGTGGTGCAGATGGCTCTTGGCCACAAGGCACCTGGGATCTGTGCCTGGGCCTCAGCTTTTGGAAAAAACACACTGAAACCCATAAAATTCCAAGGAGAAAACCACTATAAAAACCCCATGAGACTGGATTATGTGAGTGGCCAGGTCCCAGCGCTGCAGTTGCACCAGAGGTCAGGCAGTTTGCAAGTGAACAGCAGGGTGCAGGCAGGGTGCCCTACCCCGGCTCCCTGGTCTGACCCCAGCGGTGTCCATCGACCGGACCAAACAGCGACCCAGCGACTCACTTCAGGTGATACCTTGGCCTGCTCTGACTGAAGGGGATGTGGGAGGGTCTTGTTGCATGGTCATTGGAGACATGGAATATAGAACAAATGGCTACCTAGGGATGGGTACCTATGGATGACTTCTGCTAGAGCTGCAGGTGCGACACTCTCCTACTTATTTTCTTCTAGCCTCCAGCTATACAGCATTTTCCTCTCAGATAACTCAGTGCCCCCCCAAAGAGGCTCTAATGGCAAGATAACTTGACTGTCTTAATAGTCACCATTTTCAAAGAAGCAGCCTGTGGTAAGGCACGAAACTATCAAAATCTATGGGGGAAAGATTTATCAAACAGTAGCAGTTGGTAATGCAAGCACCTGAATTTCCTGCCTGTGTCTTGACAAAGTTGCAGATTGAGTCATGCTTCCTGACACATTAATAAACAGGTTCAGTGTGTGGGAAAAGGGGAACGGGTGGTGTTTGTTCCTGCAGAGGAAAACCAGAGAAGCACCTTGGAGTCCATAGAATTTTCCAAGCCTGTTCCTCTTTGTTTATTTAAGAGCTTTATTTTTTTTTTAAATAAAAGCAAGTTTACAGAGATAGGAAGACTGTAAAAGGCAATGTCATTTCCTAGCTTGTTAGTGCTAGATAAAGGTGACAGTCTGAACAAAATCATCCTTGTCCTTATAATTTTCCTTGTTTGATTGCTTACAAATAAACCAGTTTAATAAAGTCTCTGAGATACAAATGCCACATGGCCATATTGACAGGAGTGAGGGAAAAGAAAACACAATAATCATGTTAGCTCTATCCCTCAGATTAATTACCTAGATAAAACACACATTTACCTCATTCTAGACAGAAAAATGTAATTTACCAGCCAGTGATTTAGGCAGGCACCCTGCTGTGAAAAGCCAGACCCAGCTGATCCTAACTAGGAGGAAAAGATGAGCTCCAAGCCTTGTGAAGGACAGGCCTTTCCTCCCCTCTGCAGCTGCAGCCACTGTGGAGACGCTTGCGCCTTCTCTTCCTTCTGCTCCAGACAGGAGAGGCTTTAGGACACAGTGGATCCATTTTAATCCCTCTTCAGTATGTTTCCTTAGGACTCAGCAGACCTGCATTTAAGTAAGTCCACCGCTGGGGAGGTTTTATCCCTGTGATTTCACTGTAGCCCAGAACACTTAAGGTGCAGTGGAGGTCGCAGCTGGAGGATGCAGCCTGGACCCTGCACCAGCGTCCTGCCCACTGCTGCCTCAACTGCCCCTCAGGACACCTCAACCTAAACACAAACTTGGGTCTTATCTTGCCAGAATTTGTCACAGGTTAAAACAAACAAGATCTGTCTATTCTCTGACAAACTGTAGTTTCCAGGCCATAAAAAAAATCATTGAACTGATATTGTACCAGCTCAGTGGGGGAAAACCAGCAGACCCAACCCCTAACCTCAGTTCACCTGAAATTGCATTACAGCAGATTTCTTTCCTAATACCACTCTATTAGTTGCTGAAATCAAGGCAACACTTGCCAGAACTTTTTCACGACCAAGCATGGAAAAATAATTTTTCATAAACATAAGCTCTTACTGCAGGGAATACCCCAAATTGAACTTAAGCCAGTAAGGTGAAAATCTTGAAAGAATTCCTATTTAGGCACTCAGAAGGTGCCTTGACTGAAGTACTAAGTTAAGTGCAGCCTTCCTGAGGGATGATGTGCAGAGGAAGCTGTTGCTTAAAAGCACCTTGGGTTTCAACAGCTCCCACACTTGAGGTCACTGGGCCTCAAGGTTAGACCAGGTCCTTGGTGTTGGTTTGGCTGCTGTGATGGCTGAGGGGATTCCTCTTTCCAGAGCCGAGGTGGATGGAAACTCATTTTCTGCAGGTCAACAAAGATGCTGCAAACAGCGTTCTCCTTGCTTTTCTTCAGAGTCCAGGGGGTGAAACGTACCATACTGCTGCTGACCTGAACCCATCATCAAGGCAAAATAGAGCATTGTGTCTTCCTGTCATAACGGAGGAGGTTGGAGTGTTGTGGGGCCTTGCGGCTAAAGGCAAGGTAACTTGTGAGTAAAATGAGAGGAAAATGGTAGGACTTAAAGACAGGTATTTTATCTAAATTCCAGAGGTCAGAGAAAGCACTAGTTTCTTGAAACTACCTGATTTATCCAAGTGTAAATTGAGGCAAAGAAACTTAAAACTGCTGGAACACAGTGCTGTTGAGAGCTGGTCCTGACCCTCCCAGAAACTTCCTTCGTGTCACAGTGAACCTTCTTTCAGCCTCCTCCCCACTGATCATCAAGTACTGAGCTCTGAGTGTAAATTTTATCCTAGGAAAATAATTCATAGAACTGTATTTCAACATCTCATGCTAAGCTCTTTTGGAAACAACCTGAGTGGTATTTGGTTCAACATCTTCTCCCCCCAAAACACATGGTGTTCCAAGTAAAAATAATAGTAAATAAATACAGTATCAGTTATAAGAATTGACGAGGTGAATGTTTCTGAGTGGGTGCACCATCTCATCCCACTGCCTCCACCCTGCTGGAGGTGGGCAGAGCCAGGGCAGGGCTGCACTTGCCTGGAGGTGGCTGTGATGGGCCTCATGGCTGGCTGGGTACACGGCCCAGGGCAGCGAGGACACAGCCCCCCCAAAGCAGCAGCTGTACTGCTCGCTTTTATTAAAGTCTTTTGTTGCATAATTGATGTCTGTGTGAACCCTTGGGAAGCAGCAGGTGCAGGTAGTTCAAACCAATGCTTTCAATAACCTCGGATTAATGATAAATAGTCATGTATAGCTGATACAGGTGATCACACTGCTCTGCTTTATGCCTCTGGAAAGGTCTGTTCTGGCTGCAAAGCCAGGTCCCCAGTCCTTGGACAACCTTTTCTTCCTTCCTGATCCCCACAGGCAGACACAGGGTTTTTGGCCTGTAAACAGTCCCCAGCTGTGTCTGTCTTGGTGGCAGAGGCAGCATCACTCCCACCTTCTCCGCAGGCAACCCTGCTTCTGTGTCAGCTTGGAAGCAGAATTTTGGACAACTTCCCTACTGCTCTCCTGCAAAAATGCCATATGCAGTGAGAAACCCCTGTCACGGTGAGCTGTTATGGCCACACACATCACAGACAAACCAGGCGGGTCCTGGTCCTTGATATCCGATTGCCTGGCACAAGGCAGATGTTCCCTCTCCGTGACTGCAGATGGGGTCACTTGCAGGGTACTGGCAGCAGCCTGGGAAAACCAGGCTCCATGGGGCCAGGGCCAGGGAGCTGCAGCCCACGGAGCCTCCCACCACCCCTGAAGAAGGGGACACACACAGCTCTGCAAAGGCAAACCATGTGCTGCTTTTGGGAAGCAAGGGCTACCAAAGCTTGTATGTGAACAGTTTGTGGCTGGCTGAGTGTCCCATAGAGGTCAAAGTCATGGTTCACTAGGATAAAGGGCCCAGAAGAATCAAGGCTTTACAAAGCAAAACCCAGACTCCTTCCTTCAGGTGAATAAACATGTTTTTGTTTATTCCCACTTGGGAAGGTCTCAATCTGCATATCCAGTTGACAGACACCAACAGGCAATTCAAGCTAAGCCAGCTTTATTGTACAGGGAAGCTCTGAACATCAGCATGAACAGCTGCGGAAATACTAATTTCTGCTCTTTGTTTCATCTGCTGCAGCTGTGGAGCCTCCCCAGTTGTTGCAGCAGGAGGGAAACTGGAAGGCTGCAGTGGAGATAGGACATTCATGGGCAGGGATCTTGTTGAGCAACTAACCACCTGTTTGGGCAGAAAAATGGCATTCCCATCTCTCATTCAGCAGAATGTGTTTTCTAATTACAAATTAAACACTAATTGTGAATCATGTTTTCTTATCACTAAAGATATCAACACAAATGCTTTCAACAAGCCTCTTAATTTTTTAAATAGAGCAATTTAGGACAATTATTGCTTGAATTTGCACATGCAGACTACATCCATTGCAGGTTGCTGCAAGACACTAGTGTTAAGGTGATATTTTTTTATAAGCTATTGAGAAAACACATCAAGTATATGAGCACTAAACTATAGAAAGTGCTGTTTTGATAATGTTTCTCTTTACAATGAATGCCAAAACAGACTCCTTTTCTGTGGGAAAAAATCAACATTCACTTTATCCCATTCCACTAAGCCCAGATCTTCCCTGTACCTTGTCAGTTATTTTGCTGCAGTGGATTAATTTCAGCTTTGCTAGCTCCAGCAAATGAGAACATCCATTTCTTACCACAGACCTTTACCAAACATACATGCTTGATTTTGCAGAACATCTGGAGGCCATCCATTTGCTGCTACAGAGCTCAGACTCTTTCTTATTTGTGTCCTCCTCCAGTTTCTCCTCAAAGAATGTGGACTCAAAATGCTTTTTCTGTAATTTGCCTGATTTGAACAGAACATGAAAACCTGCATGTGCAACATCTGTCTGAAAAAAGTTAAAATTCAGCATAGGAAATGTCAATTCTAGACAAAACACTCATCCATGCTCCTGATTCTTGACTAGAAAAGCGTAAGTAATGGCACAAAAAAGCCATTGCGTCTCTTTTATTATCTTTTACTCTCTCACAAGAAGTCTCTTACATGATATTTGACCTGTCAGACTTTTAACCACATTACTAGGTAAGGTTTGTAATCATAAATCAGCAACTTTTGTTTTTTCCCCTCCAATTTGAAAAAGCGTCTCTGTGTTCCCAGCCCAACCTTTTTGCACACCTTGATTCACTTCTGCCTTGGATCCAGTCCGTGGTTCATGATCCCTCCAGTTCCTTGAGCTGCCTGGAGTATCAGATACTTTCCCCAAACAGGTTGCAGTAACTCCTTGATTTAGCATTTAATTCAAGCAGTATTGCCAGGAAGCAACATTACGTAGGGAGAACTCAAAAGATCATTCCTCTATTTGTGGAATGCAGTGGTGGGATTCAGTTTTGCCACCAGCCCAATACCGACTACCCTAAAATAGAGATTAAATTAGTGAGAGTGTTTCTGAAAGGAAACTGTGTATCTAAGAGGTTTATTTATGTGGGTGCATGCACATGGATTCCTGTTAGAATAATGCAGATAATTTTGGGAGCTGCTGTTCATCTGTCACAATTTCTGGTTTGCTGACCTCTGTCTGCCTGTTTCCAAGTCAAGGCTTTCAAACTCAAGCTGTAGGGCAGGAAGATAACATACAGATGAAAGCACATGAAATTCTGATTAATTCTTTGTATTATTCTTACAGTTTCGGAGCTAAATATCTAGCAACACATTAATGCCAAACCTTATAATCAGGCTGCAGTCGGTCAGCAGAGAAAACCATTCTCCCTGGTAAAGCAATATGTCTCTCATCTTTATTGATGAGAAATTAGCAGATTTATTACCATGCAGGTCTGATTTCCCCCTTGTTAATGTTATCTGCAATCAAGCAATAAAGTCACTTCCTTTGCACAGGGGCTTAGCATACATACGGCTGACCTAGCACAGCAAATAAAGCCCAGATCAGGTATCAGCAAACCAAGGTGGCAAAGAAGAGTCTGATGTCACGTGAGGGCTTGTGAGGATGCACACAAAGCCCTCTTTCACAGAAACCCAAATCTGTCTCCAAGTACATCTGCCTAATTGAACGGGTACCAAGATGAGCACAGTCTGAAAGAAACAGGCCTTTTCTAAGCTGCAAAATATCAGGGAGAGTAGTTTTGCTACCCATCCCCGCCTCCCTTTGCAGCCTCCTCCACCCGAGCAGCTCCCACCCTCCCCTCAGGCTGTCTGCCAGCCGCTTTCCCTGCACCGCTGCCAGCCAGCCCGGAGGGGACAGCTCCTCTCACCTCCTTCCAGAAAGGCAGCATAATGCACTCTGTCCTTCTGACCACAGCCCGGAAACTGGGCACAAATGGCGAGGGGGCAAACAAATATTAACAAATAACGCAGGGCTCCCTATCAACCCTGTTCCTCCTTTTTACTCTGTCAAACTGTATGCTTGGTACCTGGAGCAGTTTCAGTCCTGGAAGGAAGGAAGGAAATAAACCTGGACTTTTCAATCACAAAATAACCCATTGTGCTCTCAAGGCAGTGAGACACAGCAGCTGGGAAATGAGATTCCTGTTTTCTGTAAATTATGACGACCATTTATTTCTGGTGCTAGGCTACAGAGCATCGAAAGATAGCGTCAGCATTTGCAAAATATTTTCAAAACCCCTAAAGTAATATTCTGGTCGCTGAAGTGGGAGTAGTTTAACTGCCCAGTGGTTTGATAGTCCCTCAAGAAGAGACATGGCACTTGGAATATCTTCCCTCCACTTAGGAGAGAGGCTACCAGAGTCTTGTTCACTGCAAAGCCATTTGTTCAGCAAGGCAACCTCCCAACAGAAAGGCACCACCACAAGGCGCTGCTTGTCAGAATGCTGTCCTTATGTCACCTTTGACCTGCAGCTGTGGCTCACGTCACAAATCTATACAGATGACATTGAGGACCAACACCGCTGATTGGACACAGGAAGCACATCTTAGCCTTCAACTCAGAACATTTATCTTCAGAGAGACTCCAACACATGGTCTTGAGCATTCTTGCACTGCATCTGTGCAGGCAATCAACCGTAGGGCAGAAATTCCAGAGTGTTTGAATGAAAGCTTTATGGAGCAGTTACTCCTTGTCTAGCTCTGAAACTGTTTAGCACTGTCCAGAACACAGGGCTGATGCTATTCAAGTGCCCTGCATCAAGGACTTTATCCTCATCCTCATCACAGGGTCAACACTACATAAGCCCAAACTGACACTGGAATACAAGAGCTTAGTTCAATAGACAAAAGTTAGTAGAAATCTTCTAGTGCTTACCCCTGTGAAATTCCTACCATAAAGTCTGGAATACTGCAGAAAACAATAGTAATCTATGATGAAGGGGTTTGTAACAGCTTCAGTAAGTTTCACCAAGAAAGTATCTGTGCATTCCAAAGTTGTTGTCTAAACAACAACAACAAAACCCCAAACAAAAAAAAAAAAACACAAACACACCAAAAACCACAAACCAACAAAAAAAGAAACCAACCCCACACAAAAAAACCCAAACAAAAAACCACCAACCCCCTCAAAAAACCAAACCAAACAACCCCACAAACAAACAAACCAGAAACACACATGAAAAAAAAAGAAGAAAAGGGAAACAAAAAGAGATATGGAAGTAAGGATATGCAGTTACTGTGATGTCAGAAAAGCCATAAAGGGTTTATACCACTAAGACTGTTCCCCCCAAAATGTCACAATATACTGAAATATCCAACGATTCAGTTTTGGAAGTGTTTAAATGAAAAAACTGGATATGTGTAGAGAATAAGTGTGCAAAGGTCCTTTACTTGATCTCCTTCTGTACCAATCAGCTCCCCCTGGGGTTCAAAAGTGGCTTTAGTACCAGAACTGAAAAGACAACAGGCAACAGGGAATTAGGCAAAATGCAACAAATGTGACAGAGGGCAGACACAACTTACAATAAATGCTCTCTTTTATTACTCAGTTCATCAAAACATTTCAGTTTTCTCTGTAAGATCTGAATCAGAGCAGCAATACAGTCATTTGTCCACTGTAACATTTCCATAGGAGCCAGTGTGACAGACTTCGTGCACAGGACCTAACGCTGTGTGTTCAAGACACATGAAAACTGAACCACATCCTTAAGGGCAAGAGTGACAAATTGCTTGCAGCCATCTTTTCACTACCCAGCTGTGAGCACCACACAAAAACCCAAGAAATTTCTTAAGGAAAGAAAGTGACCTTGTGTGATTGTCTATTGGTAATTCATAATTACAAGATGCCACAGTCTGACAACAGAACTTCTACAGTAGGTTTGGTATTTTGGGTTTTACGATAAATATTTGATGAGGCTTGTTTATTATTATATTTGGTGAGTGTTTAGACATGAGAAATATTTAATGTTTTGATAGATTTCATATAGAAATAGTTTTAATTAAGTACCCAAAGCTTTAGAAAATAAATGTTTCAATAAGATCTGATTAAGACGTACTAATGAGAGAGGTATAAGAAAATGCAGATAAAATATACAAATTTCAAGTGCAAAAAGAAACACCATTATTTCTCAACAGTTTAAACATTCTGTCTCAAAAACCATCTCTCTTTCTCTAATAAAGCTAAAATACCAGCCTTTAAATAGGCAGCCCCACTATTCAGTTGGTAGGAAAGATACATCTATTGCACTAGAAGTACAAAGCTAAGAAGAATGCATAATATTTTATTCTTAAACTTATTTACAAAAATATATTGCACCAATCCATTGTCCTTTTTCCAGTTAATGTTAAGGAAAAGCCTATTATGTACAAAGTTAAAAACAGAAGTGCAAAAGCAGACTGAAAGAAACCAGGAAGAAGTTTATTTAAAATGCTAAGTACAGTTTATTACCTGACCATAGCCCACATCCAGTATGACCTGAAACAATTTGTACCAGATTTATCTGCAGTTTCAGAAATCCTTGAATTTCTCTGCAGAACAAGCTTTATCTTTCACTCTAACCACCAGAGGATCTACATAAAATGTAAAGGCTAATCAGAGCCTAGCTTAACAGCTTCATTTCTCCATGTAAGTGATGCTCTTTTAGGTAAATTGAAAAAGCTACATAGTATTACACACGTATTTGAAAGGTAGTGATAAATCAGGCATGATGGTTTTCATCCTTCCGAAACACCATGAGGAAAAGTTTGCTGATGTTTCAGGACTGATAATTCAAAGGCATTGCCAGTCCACATCACATTAGCACAGCATATGGTCCTGTCTCAGTCTACCTGCCACTGGGACTGTCATGATGCATTTCTGGGGTGTAGGTAAGGAGAACAATCATAACCCAGAGATGAAGCAATGCCTGGGAAAAGAAGAGAAATAAACTTAGCACTGACAATCATCATCCGCAGCAGCAGTAAATAGGAGAGCTCTCAATGAGAGCCAATAAGACTTATTTTGTAGAAATATTTTGATTAAAATATTTTTTCTATTAATCAGATACTTCTAAAAAAATAATTGTCACTTGAACAACGAAATGCTGAATCAGATTCTGAAGAAGCTATTTACAGAAAACTAAAGACTCTGCACAAGCAGCAAAAATAAAGCAGCCTGTTTTCCTGCAGATTTGTGTTGTGTGGTTTCTCTTTTCCTCCATGCCACAGTGACTTCAGCTGTTCCCTCTGATACCCAGTCCCCAGCCAGCACATTATGTGATGTGCCTCGAATGACTGGTAAGCCACTACTCCTGTGCCAACTGGCTAACACCAGAGTGTAAAACAGCCACATTCTGATTTCCTTCTCCTTACCACAGGCACTGATTTCAGGCATTTTTATGAATTCTGTAGGAATGTTAATTCTCATTCAAATTTGGCTGAAATTATCTAATTAGAATAGAAGCTGCCTGGAGTGCAAAAGGGAATACATAACCCACATTTATTTAAAAAAATATTTTTAAAAACTCAAGCTATAGTACTCATGGTCAAGGTTTGAGCTGAAAAGGGGTAACTGACTGCCCAGCTCCTATACAGCCACCATCAAGTTTCCCTTCAGATTGCAGCGTAGGCAGCAGAAGCCTGCAGAGTTTTTTGCAAAGCCTGCCTTTCCACAGGTCCCTGCAGCTGACAGGCACCTGCCCTCCAGTGGATAAGGGAGGCATTTCACTTCTAGCAATTGCCAGCCTGGCAATTTTGTCCGATGTGGGCGAGCAATTTTCTATTTAAGTCCACCAAGAAAAACTTTTCTTGCTACTTTTTCATCTACTAGAGAGGAGTGATCATTAGCCTTTGGAAAAAAAAAAACCAAAGTGAAGAGTCAAATATTAAAAAAGCTCTAAAAAATGTCATTTTCCTAAATGCAGTGCATGCAGGCATGGCAGGTTAACCTTGGCAACTGGTCACTATTATACCATATTTTACTACTAGAAATCTATTTTCACAGGCCTTTAAATGGTAGTTACATAAGTGTCTTTAAGACTGCTAAACTAAGAATTTCTGGGAAAAACTGCCCAGCAACATGACTCCAAAATGCTGTTGTGTAAGTATTATTTGGTCCACTTTCCAAAAACCCACATTGAGTTGTTAATTATAGCCTTTTGAACATCAGTCTTGCCGTTTAAGACATACTGGCATATAAACTGGCTATAGAAATCTTGCATTCAAGAAAGCTGACTCACCATGTAAATGATTACAAAGACTCTTGCTATGGGGTATCGCCTCAGAAAGATTCCCAGCCGAATGCTACACAGGTAGCAAGAGAAAACAGAACACACAATTCAACACTGAGCAATAAATTCCTGTTCCTCTCGTCCCACTCATCATAAACTCAAAAATCATGGCTTTGTTTCAGTCTTGAATTGGCTCAAATACACACACGGCTTTGTTGTTGTCTTGAATTTTACTTCATGTACTCAAAACATTAAGTGGGGTGAGAAAACACAGATCATAAAATATATCTTCCTAATTTTTTCCCAATCACAGAAATCCTTTCACAATGAAATTCAAGTACCATGGACGCACAAAGGAATTTCTGTCAAGGTATCTTGCTTTCAAAGGACTAAGAAGGATTACCAAATTTTGTTTTTTGTTGGTATTTGGTTCAAGTTTTGTAGTAGACCTTTGCAGTGAATACTGTGAATTCACCTAACTTCTGAGAAAGTTATCAAAGCAAGTCTATTGCTGGATCCAGAATGATTTTCATTTCCTAATTCCTCAAACAGATTATCTTCCAAGGTAAACAGCTGCATTGTCTTAGAAGGCAGAATCTTGCCTTCATCAGGTCTACAAGAGTACAGACGATACTCCCCCACTAATATACTCTTACAGTGTTTATCACAGACACAGTCGAAATCTTTGAAAGTAAAAAATATAGAAGATGGTAATGAATTCAGTTAGATTTCTTTTCATAGTTTAGAGAACCTCTTGCATTAAGATCTGTAAGAGCTTTGTTTAAATAACTGAAAATAATTTGTAAAAGCTCAAGAATATTAATATCATAGGAAATCACAAGTGAAGTGGGCCAATACTTAGTATTTTATACCACACTTTAGCTGCACTATTTTTAACTTTTCCCTTCATAAAAGCGATACGCACCTAAGTGTGTCACATGAGAACTGTAAAAGGGTGACAGCAATTACAAATGTATTCCCCGAGGGCACTCTCACCTAAACTGATCTATAGTACTGGCGGCTTTGCGGACCCTCCCATACATTCCTGCCACGCTGGTATCCATGTCACTGAACAGGACAGGAACACTACGCATACGAGCACCTGTTTGAAGGGAAAAAGCACAACAAAGTTAGCCAAGTTGTTGTCTAAATAAAACAAATTGACAGTATGTAACAAAGATATATACAAATAATATAACAATCGCGATCGGTATGATTGTAGTGTTGTCAATTCTTGATAAACTTACAATCAAGTCAAACTTTTCCTCAACTTAGTATATTTTTAGAATTTATTTGTTAACTAAATGGATATCTTGATATTCAATTCCATCATGTCACAGTAACTATTATTAGGTGTATAAAATGATGGGCTTGATACTGGCACTGTTTTTTAAATTTTTAACATTTTTACTATGTATTAAATTTATATTTAAAAAAAAAAAAGATTCTCAGATAATGTTACTTTTGTGCAACTAAACTTCAGCTTTCTGAAGTTACAAACAACTCCTGCTTTGATAAGCAGAGAAAAAGTCTGGACTGTTATTTCACACGTCTTGGTGATGGACCCTTGCTTTTAAAGTTACTTAACGTATATACAAAATGACAAACTTTGACTCTGAAAAGTAACATCTCAACACCAAGGATCAACTGCTCCAGTTGTCCCAGAGATACAGGACTGACAAACTAACCTTATCAGAACCATCAGATTTTAAGCTGCTTTCCAAGAAAAACAGGAAGCAAGGAAGAAATGAATTTCAACCATATCAGTTCTCAAAAGGAAGTATTCCATTCTTGCCCTCCTCCTAAACCCTTTCTGCAAAAGAATACTTAGATCCTGCTTCTAATGTTCAGTTTAAACCCCAAAATAGAGGTTTATTTGCACCTGTCACAGGATTGTTCTAATAGTGCCATATTATGGAGAATTAAAGATTAAATTTGCTTTATTAAATTTACTGAGGTCATTTGCACACAAAAAGGAGCTTCTAATTAACTATTTTTGTGATACTGGCTGATGTGGAGAAGGTCTCTAAAATAAGTGGCCCATTTTCAGTGCTTATTTGTCCTTACAAACTCAGACTTTCAGGGAAAGGCATTAGGAAACAGAAAAGCCTGAACTGCAGAAAAGACAAGAGTTTTAAGTATTTTATTTCCCTATTTACCTTCAGCACCATCAATGCCTGCCATGTTAATGGAAGGTCCATTAGCACTTGTGCCTTGGATAGCCTTCAGCTGTTGCTCGAGCCGTTCCAGTTGGTACACAAGGGAGTTTTTCTCAGTGCTCAGGCTCTCTAACATGGTTTGCTTCTGAATTAGTGTTTCTGTCAGCTGATGAAGCCGATTTTCTAATTCTGTCTGACTACTACTGCTTAGAGTCTTGTTTGTGAGCTAAAAAAAAAGCAAAGGAAAAAAAACATTCTAAATTCAAACTCTGACCAACTTACATACTACAAAGCTCTACAATAATCTAAGCCTTCAAGAACCACGTTACTCCACTGCAGAATTTTTACAGGATAATGCCATGAAAACTATCATCGGTGAGTGCAATAAAGAGGAAACTTAATTTCAACAGTTGTTAACTGTTTATATTACACAAGAAACTCTATGTGAAAATGTATCTTTCTATTTTCCACCTATAATCAGATGAAAGTTTCTGTATAACCTTAAATTTGATCACAAAATCGATGCTATGCCTCAGAGACAAGTTTGAACAGCCATCAATAGCAAGCTAATCCAGCCTGGCTACCATACTTTCAACTTACTGAGTATGGAAAAATGTTTTCAAGCAAGGAAGGAAAAACTCAGTACAAATGGGGAGAATCTGATGTCATTTTACAGGAAAACTTGAATGAAATGGTGAAAGTGCAGGATATGTTGCAGAAGAACTGAGGAGCACCGAGGCAGAAAACATGACTGTACTAGCAAATAGAAACTGCAAGGCCAGCAAATGGATCATGCATTTGACATGGATCACATCATTCAATTTGCAGAAAATATTTAAAGCAAACGGGAATCACTAGATCTGCCCTACGTGCAATAGCTCATCTATTCACTACAGTCTTGGACCTCAGACACTTTGTGGCATCATATTCCACAAAGACATAGCTTCATTAATGAAAAAACAGAATCATCAGGAATGACAGACATCCAAAACACAAATTAGGTGTCTGCAACCAGGCAGGTGCAGGTAGTCCTGAAGTTCAGCACTATCGGAAAATTCATTTGCCAACATGCCCAAGAAATCTGTATCACAACACAACCAATTCCAAATCCTGACATTTTAACTGCTCAGCTGACCACACCTGAGCCCAGACTCCCAGTTTCTCCACAAACAGCCTACTTTTCATTGTGCTAAGGCAACTTAACAGAACAAGGCCCATGCCTTTGTGCTGCCCAAGGAGACTGTGGAGGCTCACAAGTATGAGCAGGTTCCAAAAGGGATTAGACTGATACAAAGGAAACAGGTCCATCAACACGCCAGTGGAACTTAGCAGAGACTTAACCGCTAACAACCCTAATTGAACTGCTGACGCTGAGCAGGTACACGGGAGTGAAGGAAGTGGCCAGGCTCACAGGCTGGCCCCTACTGCCACTGGCCAAGATAGACCAGTGGGCCAGATGGATCACTGAATCTGCAGGACATAACTTAGGTTCTCTGCCCAGTTACAAGGATCTTGACAGAATGCACAATGACGTGATCAAATTCCAACGAGTTTTTTTAGTTTGCAAAGAGAAGAATGTTGATCCAACACCCCCCCACCAGATTTAGTTGGGACAGAGGCTGATTTTCCCCCTTCCTTTATATAAAAGCACATACAACTATAAAATAGGCTATTTACATGGTTCCCTTCTTGTATTCCCTACTCTCAAACTGTTTACTGAAAACAAGTACACTGTACCTCACGAGTAGAATGCTTATGGGATTCTTCAGGATAGTTTAGTCAAATGAGCAGTTCCTATCACTGTTTTCATAACTGAAGGTGATAAAATTATTTTCTGTACACACCTGATTTCTGAGCTTCTGAATTTCTTCCTCTCTGTCTTTTATTCTGCTTTGCAAAGTATTCTTTGTTCGATACAATTCTTCTTCAGTATAATGGAGTTCCTAGAAAATTTGTCACAATTACACATAAAACATTTTATACATATATGTATTTTGAGAGACAAACTTTAGTTATCTAGTTTCACAACAGAACACAAGAAAGCGATATGCTGCAATCAAATATAAACTGAAATATTATCTTAGTTACATGTCTGGCTAGGATGGGGGTATGGGGAAAGAGAGAGCTGAGTATCAAGACACAACCTACAAGGCCAATTAAATTCTTTTGTGGAGACTGCCCTAAAATAAATATTTATTCAGACTAGTTTACTAAGAGTCACCCAATTTCATCAGGACCACAATTTTATCTTCCTTACACTTTCATCATTTGTTGCAGTGCTATCTTAAAACTATGTCAATAATGTAACAATTATGAAATACTTCGGGAGTATCTGTATTCCTAAAATAAACCCATTAATTCAAAATACCATTCTTTAAAGGTGTTTGAAAATCCTTGGCATATCTATCTATAATTCTGTATGACATACATCTTCCTCTAATGTTCAGGATAAATTAACATAGAAGATATGAAAGGAAAAGGAATATTAGTAAAAAACAAATTACTGAAAAGTAAATCTAACCACAAGTTTTGTTATTCCCATGATTTAGTGGCTATTTTAGCTACCACTTAAAGACCTGTCAAGCTTATCTTTTAATTTAAGACCGTCTTCAAATAACTATCATTTCAGCTGTCAGTTGCTACAGAAAACAGATAATCCTGTTCTCCCTTTGAACCATCAGAAGTACAAAAAATAACACGTCTACTTATTTTCAATCTTCAGTTTCAGAAACCTTATGACAATAGTTAAAGCAACTCCCCGACAGAACTGACTGTAATTATATTAAATATCAACACAAGCAATTATGTTAAAAGCACATTTAAATGGGTGTCATCAAAAGGAAGACTTCAGTTTCTGCAATAACTGATAATGTTTTTTTTAATTCACCTCACTCTTTCGATTGACTTCAAGCGTATTCCTCAGAAGGGCAGGAGTAACAAAATACAATCTACCATCTGCTTTCACATAATAAACATCAGCTACCCACCAAGAGCAGACCTCGACTTCTGCCTTTTAATTAGTTCAAGCTGCATGCATCCCATTAAAATGTAATTGCTGCAAGGATAGATAATCCTACAAGATAAATTGTTCCTAGCAGATACAGAGTACTCGTGCTTTCCTTGTCATTAATTCTCTTTACATGAGCTTTTTCTTACAAGGAAAATTTGTAACAGGGTGCAAGTATTTGTCCAATTTCTACTGAATAGTAAGTTTGTTCACATGAAATATGGGTTTGCCTTTTTTTCCCCACCCTCTTTTTAGCACAAAACTGCTTAAATCAAGGCAGAATTTTCTCAAAAAGATGACACAATCTGACAGAGTTCATTAACATAATTTTATCAGCAATTTGTTTAATACAGCAGTTTAGAAGTAATGAAAATTAGATTCAGAGCTGAGTAACAAATGGATTAAATAAATTACCTCTAAATTGGTACTACAATGGCATTGTTTTACAAGCTAAAACTTACATATTATTTGAGCACAGGAAGTTTTACAGTAGCCACTTTCAGTATTAGGGTTTCTTGATATAAAAAATGTTACAAATGTTACTATATCCCTGTTGTTTGATTGTTTCCCTGCTGAATAAAATTCAAGATCCTGATCAATTCTGTGCACTCCCTGAGGTCCTGTTTATTCAGCGAGATCTCTGTTCATCAGAAGTATCCGGAAGGCCCTGACTATTGCTTAGTCTTGGCTGCACTTTCCTTGACCTAGTGACATTCACCAAGCTTTTGGGGATTTCTTTGGAACACTAGACAAAAATTTATTCAAACACTGCCCAAATATCTAAATATTCTCTTATTAAGCCAAATGCTTTGCTGATGGCACCACACAGGCCTAAAAAGAGATCCAGCTTTCAAGAATTCCTTACCTGTTTTTGCCGTTCTAGTTCAGCTTCTGCCTCTTGCTTGGCCATTTTATGTGCTGATATCTGCTCTTGTAGGTCTTGAAGCTGCTCTCTCACTGACTCAGCTTCGCTTACCTGCTGTGTCTCCATATCCTGAAATGAACACAAATGTAACCGTTTCACTAACATTCAGATGTTACTGCAAATCTGTCATAGGTAACAGCAAAAAAATATAGTATATGAATATTTCTTCAAAGGAAAAGGAAGGTGTGGGTGTATTGGATAAATGACATTTGGTCATTATATATAGAATGTTTTTAGTAATATAGTAATAAAATAAATGCATTTTGTGAACATGAAAAGCCTCCACTTCTTCTACTGTCTACAGGTTAAAACTGTGTAAAATGGGCTTGCATGCAGCTGCTGTGTTGAGCCCATAATGCCAGCAGATGACTTGGAATACAGTGCTTCAAGGATTAGTAGCTCTTGCAGAAAAGGATATAGGTGATGGCTAGAGAAATCACTATGCTTGTTAGGAAAGAAATGCTTCCCTCAAAAGGAGTACGCAGTAGTGAGGAAAGAGAGAAGTAAGGTAATTAACACTAGAAACAACAGACCCACAGTACACAAGAGAACTGTCCTTTGTCGCAGCTAACTGCAAACACAGGTGTACACAGGCACAGCTACCTGCAGCTCTGTTCTCATCTGTTGTATTTGCCCCATTAGTTTTTGTATTTCTTCTCTCTGCGTGTCTCGCTCATGTCGCAGTTCCTCCAGTTCCACCGTGCTTGCTGTATTGCTATCCAGGCCTTCAATACCAGAGCCTTCTTTTAAGCTGTTTATCAGCTTTTCTTTAGACTAAAAAAGTGAGTCAATATATTATTTATAGCAGTATTGAACAAGTGCTCAACTAGAATATGCCATAATGACTTTGCTCTAAAATTCAAACATAGACATACAGAACTGGTTTATCCGTTCTTTTATCCAATAATGACCTTACACATTTGAAAATGCAAATGCTTCCATATTGGTAATTTTTCTGATTTCCTGTATGCCATAACACTAATTTTACTAAAAGCCTGTGTTATCTGTGGAAGAGTACAGCTTTGTTCTTTACAAGTGCCTGGAACATTAAACTTGTCATGGATAACAATTCTGGCCCTTTAGGTACCGTAAGAGACAAGATGCACACCAATAGACACTAAAGACAAAACTGACCCCCTTTTTGTGCTGCCAACAAAATCAACAACCAGATACAGTGATAACTCTTCCAGGAAAGAGGATAAACCATTTTATTCAGAGTCAGCCTAATGTTACCTCAACACTGACTTGTGATTTTAGCCTTTTCATATTTACCAAGATGATTTAAAACGTGTCCTTGAACATTCAACTAAAAAGAGATCTCTATCTTCAACATCTTGATAACATTTATAAACAAGACTCAAATCAGCCACATCTGGACATGCTATCTTTGAGAATTTACATAGTACGGAACTTGGCACAAAATACCTGATTTTGCCACTGTTGATGTAATATTGATCACAAGCAACCTTTCAGGACATGGAAAAATATTCTCTGATTAGATGTTAAGTAACCATTCTATGCTATGCTTCAGCCTCAAGCAGAACAGAGCAAGATCCTTGAATCAAGAATACTGGATATGGAACAAATTGTAGGTTTCATCTACTTAACTATCTGGACTCTTGGATGTGGAACATACTGACAGATGATGCACAGTAAGTGCAACGGTTCACTTGGATTTTTTTTCAGGTTCAGGACCTGAACTACCCTTCCAATTCCATAATTTCATCTGTAAACTTAAGTTTACAAAATGCAGACTGGTAGCTGTTCTACATATGTATCATTATAGATATGCCTCAGAACACATTACAGGTCACATGAAAAAAAATACCAGAAGTTAGATTATTTGAAGCATAACACCTTAAAACAGTTAAAGCATACAAATCAAACTGTATTTCTTCACAGCAATGCTTACTTGGAGAATGCGAGTAGCTTTCTGTTTATAGTCTGTCAGTTCCTGTTTTGCAGATTCTAGGTGGCTTTTAGTTACTTTGACTTGCTGCTGAAGCTCATCAGCTCGCCTCTTTTCATCTAAATACTTTCTCTCTGCTACAGTTATCCCTTCTGCCAAGTTCTGACGTTCTGCTTCCACTTTACTTAGACGAGCCGCAAACTCATTCTATTAGCAATAAAGAAACAATACTTTGTGTTTAAACACAGTCTCAACTTTAACCTAGAAAGGAAAAAAGAAAGTTTAAAAGCAACTACACAGGGCACAACACCTCCTATCTACCACCTCCAACTTAAACACACATTACTGCTATGTGGAAAGAAATTCTGCTTGCTTAAGCAAATAGTAAAGAATCAGAGTGAGAATATGCTTTTCTTTCCCTCACCATAAATAGTGAGGGAATAACAATCTTCCTATTATTCACATTTATTTAGCAAACAAAAAGCAAGCTTGCCCCTCAAAAAATATTATCAACTGTAGTATGACATTTTGAAGTACTTTAAAAAAAAAACCAAAACAGACACTGATGAAGATTTTCAGAGATGTTATTACACGTTACAAAGGCCAAATTATGTGTGGAAAACATTCTCTATCAATAATGTACTCTCATCTTTACCACAGAAGTAATCCTCCATCTTAAGATCTCACAGTAAATTTGTGTTACAATACACCATGGAAAACTAAACTGATTACTGATTTACTTTTAAAACATGTATTAAAGTTAGCATGAAAAAACCCCAATAAAAACTGTCAACATTAATCCTCAAAAACTTTTACTCATGAAGCTTTCAAAATAACATAAGAAATAAATTAGCATCTCAAGGGTATTTAGTGCAGCAGACAGCACATCCATCCAAGCAATTAGTACCCTGAACAGGAACTGAAGTCAAAAGGAGGAGAGAGCACATGGAACCTCATAGATCTGATCTCAAAAGCAGAGTCTTAAAGTTTCCTTACTCTTCATGTCTAACCTGCATTTGTTTGTAACTTTCTTGTTCTCGCTTGAGTGCAGAGTCTGCATCACGCAGCCTCTCCTGAAGAGTTTGAAGGGCTTGATTTTGTAAACTGCTTCCTTCACTGTGGTCTTGTATTATCCTGAAATAGAGACACACATCAATTGGAAAAGAAACAAGCTAGTGTGATTTTTTGTGTAGAGATATAACCTCCTGGCTTCCAAACCAGCTTTGAAAATTTGCCCAGTAGATTACTGCATATGGCTGACTACAGGTGTGAGGCCTGGAGCTAATGACTCACGCTTCGCCTCCCTGGCCTATATTCTGGAGTATCCACTTGCTGATTCACATCCCAGCACTGAGGCAAGTTCAGAAAAATCTTCGTATTTGTGGATAAGCAAGTCTATTTTGCAAGAAAAAAAAAATTCTTGGGACCTTCAGCTTCATGCCTCCGACACAAACCTAAATACTTTATACAAAATGGATTTCAATAATCAGATGCCAACTGATGCCCTGTTTAATACTCATTTGCCCTGTTCCCACTGCCAACTATGACATAGTAGTTTAGTGCAAACTTTAATCCTTGTATTTCAAATCTTTCCTCACTAGTTTATTATTTTTTATTCTTGAAGAGACTAAATTATCTACCTTGATTTTTTCAAACTTATTAGTATTTGCAGAATTCCAAAGTATGAAATTATGAAGTACCGTGATTTTTCACTCTGCAGTGCTTCCAAAGCTTCTGTCCGAGCACTTAAGAGCTGATCAGCTTCTTGCAACCGTACTTTCAGCACAGCTAGCTGTGAATCTTTGGCACCAACAGCTTCTGTCAGATCATCAACTCGAGCCTGAAGTTCTCTAACCATCCTGTCACTCTTTGAATGGTCAACATTCCACTTCTCCACCTTCTCCCGGGATTTGTTCAGTTCTACAAAATAAGAAGTTTCTTTGAAGTTTACAAAAGTAGATACTGCAAGGTCTTGTAAGCAGTCAGGATGCATCAATCTCATTTCTTAAAGAAAAAAAATTAAATACAACCAAGTTGAAGTAAAACTGAAAATTTATGGGCTACCAGGAAGTAACAAATGCCAGACTGGCTGTCAAAGCACGACCCAGAAAATTTTGGCAGTGATCTCAAAATAGATGTTTCCTTCTGAGTCACACTGCAGATGACAGACTTCACTTGCCCCATCTCTTGCAATGGCCTACTGTCAAATATCCCTGTGCCAAGAGAAATGTCTGCATGAAGCATCTAGTTTAATTCTAGTTTGAGTTTATTGTCACATAAAAAACAATAGAAAAATACACCAGTGGTGAATAATGCCTGACTATTTAGAAGCTTCTGTTTTTAATCTAACACCGCATATTAAACTTCACTGGATATTAAAATTATCTGGCTTATACAGCTACTTTGAAAAAAATGTGGTACCTCAATTTTATGCCTAAGAGCAGAAGTTTGCTCTCTGTTTTATTTTTTAATTTTTACTCACATTTTTTACATTTGTCATTTCACTTGGCTTTGAGAAAGCCAGTGATGTCATATTAAAAATACTAATTTTATATTTTTACTGTCACTTTCTAGGCATCAGAGACTACAGTCAGAAAGTTACAGCCAGAAAGTAGTCAGTTTGAAGTATTTCAAGGAATTTACTCACTTAAAAAAAAATATTTTGCAAGAGCCATTAAAATGCAGGAAAAGTATTTTAAACATGGTATTTGCTACCAGTGTTTTATTAGGATGTAAGCTTTGTAACTAACTTGGGCACATCATTTTAATCAACATTTGTTTTATCTTTGTAGCTGAACAAGCCTTTTAATTTCTACCATCTCAATACATGGGAAGTCATACACACAAATGTACCTGGAGAGTTTTTACTATAAATACACAGAGCATTGTTTCCTAGTTCACCAGCATTTTACTAATGTTATAGCTGAAGTACCTTCTTGTGTTTCTTTGGACCTCTGTATTAATGAAGCCACTTCTTGATTTAAAGACTGAACTTCATTTCGCAGCAGCTGGTTCTCCAGGCGAAGATTGGACAGCTCATGTGATTTGGAATCATCATTAGCTGAAAGGCTGGGGTTGGTTACTGCACTTAATGAGGAATCCTTCACACTGTTCCCTTGTGCTCCCAGGCCGGAGTCTGAACTGTCTGGGGTTTCTGTACAGAGAGACGCAACTTAGAACGAATGCACGTGTTTGTAAACTGCCTTTCTACAAACAGTAGTTCTGCATCAATGGTTAAGGAACAACAATGATAATAAATCAAAACAGTTTATGCTGAAATGGAATATGGAGCTGCGTCTCCCAAGGGATTGCACAAAACAGGACTATTTACACGCATCATGCAGTGTTTTTGTTAATACTGCAAGACAAGACATAGAAGTTATAAAATTTCTTATTACATAGACGGCAACTTTAGGATTTCAAAACATTAACACTCTATGACTTTGCTGCTCAGAGAAGTCCTCAGAAGCTAAAGAGTAAGAGAAAACATTAAATATACATAGCAACTAACTGCGGGAATTTTTAGTACAAGGTCATTCTGGGTTTCCATTCAGATTTTGCCAATGTCAATTTTATTTTAAAAGAGAGACCAATAAAGGAACTCCTAGCATTATTCTTAACTACAGTCCCCTGCAGGGAAGGAGGAACCAAAAGCCTTTTCCCACCATGCACAAACACAGTATCCTTGATTAATGCTGTGAAAGTTACAGATCTACTGTAAGAGTCTTGATTCCAGCATGCAGATAGTTGGAAGCTTTGCAGCAATGTTAAGAAAAAAATGACATAGCAAGCAATGACCAAACAAGCAGGCAATCCAAAAATATTACTGCTGAATTTAGTATGTCCCACATGAGTAACTGCTGAAGATCCAGGGAGGCCAGACTGCAACTAATTCCAAGCAAGACTGCAGTGAAATTGTTAAAACATTATTTACTCCCCTTTCTTCTTACCACTGCAACAGCCCCTAACACCCCAAGCCCAGGGAATGGGGGCACACTATTAATTCTCAGCAACACCACACCCACAAGTAGCAGCAGTGACAGGAAGATTTGTTCCACATTTTCTCAAGCCTTTTTCCGATTTAAGCGATTCTAAGAAGTATCATTATCTTCCCTTTGATTTATTTGCACACTTTCCAACTTATGAAACAATTTAGGCTCATTTCTTTTTCTGGAAAACTCAATAGATTAATGAAGCTAGTGAAGCAAGAAATGAGGCATTTATAGCACAGATTAGATTATAACCATGGCAATTTACAAAGTATAATGTTAATTGGTTTCATCTGTAGCTAATATATCATAAGCTACTTCAACAGACTCTGTGCTGAATATATAAATGACACATATCTGTATAACCAACTTTGGAAAAGAGCATGTTCAAATCCTATATTGTAACTGCATCCTTTCTTATTTCGCAGCTCCACAACGCAAACTCTGCTCAAAAATCCTCAGAAGAAAATTCAACAGACCACACTGAGCAAAACAAATGTTTCTTAAGCACCAATCAGCAAGGCCATAGAGCCAGGTCTAACATATCTGAATTATTTACTATTAGTAATAAACCTTACTAAAATCATAGACTCAGAAAAATATTCCCATCTTTGGAAATGATCCCTTTTTATGTCTAAAGCTTGTCAGCGTACTTAATGTAGTAGGTAAAAAATGGGCATTTACAAAGCTTTACATGCTCAAAGTACTGAACAAATCATGAACTATTCTAACTACATTATTAATAAGAGAACTACTTGCTTCAATTTTCTAAAATAAATAACAGCAAAGTAGCATAGCAACAAGGACGGAGTACAGACCGGACAGTCTGATAGAGAACACAAGTTCCTGACACTTCCCAGCCACATTCTCCTTTGTGTGGTTGACTTGAGCACAGCCCCATCTTTTGACTGTCTGGCCTGGAGGCTCATTCAGGCCTCTGGATTTAGACTGCAGTCATGAACTACTCCAGGTAAACCCAGAGGCTTTATCTCTCTACTGCCTGTACCTCTGCAACAACCTGTCCGCATCCAGCTTCCTGCGGGACAAGCAAGCTTGCCAGCTTACCCCTCCTGTATGGTGGAACAGGGAACACCTCACCCTGCCTCTCGGGCTGCACTGGGCAACAGCCAACACCATCTCTCTGTGGGTGAAAGTCACTCACCCTCCTACGTGGCAACAACGCGTAAGGGCCCGAGTGACCAAACAAATGCAGCAGCGCCTGTGCTTCTGCGTGGGGACGTACAGGGCTGATGATGCAAGGTCAGATCACAGCTCAGAGAGGTCAGGGTGAGCAGTGGCAACAAGGCAGATCCAGGCAGAACAGATTTCAGTATTAATCATGTAGCTTGTCAAATTAGCATGGTATCTAGTATTACCCCAGTGATGATAAAATGTGAAAGGCCCTGCTGTATCTCACCCATTTGACATACTACCACCATTAGATGTTTCATGAAGTGACAGTAAGTGCGTTACCTAGCCTTACCCTAGACATACTTGGGTTTTAAATATCTCTAGGTTCAATACTATTTAACTACCATTGCCTTGGCTCCTGACAGAATTATCTTCAGCAGTTTTTGCACTCTGTGTGCTGGTAGACACAGAACTAATGCTTGAGGTCCGAGAGTGATTTTGAAGAACTGGTGCCTTGCTCTTGTCCTTTTTAGAATCTATCCTTCCATTAGGTTCTTTCTCTGAACTGTTGAGAAAATCAAACAGCAACTCATCATCAGGTTCTGACTTTTTTCTTCTCACAAAATGTGAGGCAGCTCTGGGTGTGGAAGCATTTTCTACTGGAGAAGCTGCCTCCGAGGATGTCCTACGTGCTGTTTTAACATTTGCTGTTCCTGCCAGGATTGTGGCCTTTTGGTGTTTAATATTTTCAGCTGCTGAGGAGATGTAGGCTGCTTTGGATGATGGCTGGTATTTCAGTTCTCCAGTATGCTGGCGCACTTCAGAATACTCATTGTCAGAGTCCAAGTTCTTATTCTCATAAACTGTACTGCTTGATGTGTCTTTTTTGCTCAGAGCCGATGCAGCTCCTTGGTCAACTCTGTTGAGTAGATCCTCTGCCTTTCCAGCAAGATCAGCAAGCCAAGACATGATGAGTGTCTGTTGATGAACTCTGCACAATTAAAATTTCAGGTCCGTATACTGCAAAAGACAGAAGGATTACAAATCAGATTGCTGCTGATAAGGCAAAATGTATGGTTTACCAGAATAATTGTTGTGTTAAGCTATTAGCACTGTAGTTATTTTAATACCGAACAAGTAGAAGAAAAGTATTTTGCTGTTTTGGTAAGTAATGGAAATAAACCAAATCAGTTTCTGAGAAAAAGAGACAAAACCTAGGTTTTTAAATCAAGGTTATTAAAATCAGACCACTGCATCAGTTTCTGGTATCATCAGCTGCTACAGAGTTATCACAAAGAGAAAACAACTATGCCTTAGACGTTTGGCCTGCAAATTCCCAACCTGGCTCAGGTAGAGGATCTTCTCCCCCACAAACCCTGCAGCCCTCTGCCCCTCCCGTGACACCAACAGGGAGGACAGGTGCGTGCCTTCACCTGCACCACGGGCCTGCGACTCCACAGCGGCGGCGTGTGCCTCTACCCCAGCTCCCGGGAAGGCGACGTTCAGAGGGGCCGCTGCCCCCCACTCCCAGCACTGCCTGGCGGCTGCCCTCCCCGGGCCTGGCTCCACTCAGGAGCGGCGGGCGCCTCGGCACGGCCCGGCCTCACCTCCTGCAAGCGCGGGGGACGCCCCGGCCCGCGGGGAGCTGTGAGAGGCCGGCGGTCAGCGCGGGGCCGCAGGCAGGGCCAGCCGCCTCAGCCCCATCTCTTCCGGCAGACGTGGCCGCCTTTCCGGGGGCGCCGCGCGCAGGCGCAGGGGGCGCCGCCCCGCCCCCGGTGCGCTC
>VWPU01024722.1:0-11870 GCA_013398955.1 Callaeas wilsoni | reverse complement strand
ATCGGCCTCCCCGCCCCGGTTCCCCTCGCGGTTCCCGATCGTTTGCACGCGCAGGAGGAGCCGCCCCCGCGTTCAGCGCACACCCCCGCATCCGCCCCGCCGTGGGCACCGGCCCCAGCCCGGCCGCGGGCACCGAGCCCAGAGAAATTCCTCTCGCCGGTAACGCGGGGCGAAGCCCTCCCGGCGGTAGCGGCAGAAGACCCGGCTCCTGCCGCCCCCCCCGTGGCCCGCCCCAGCCCCGTGTGCCGGGAGCGCGGCTGGGCCGGGAGCTCCGGCCGCGGGACAGCGGGAACAGGGGCTGCGGCGGGACCCCCGCCTGAGCTGAATGCTGGACCCGACAGCCAGGGCACACCCGGACACTGGACCGGACAGGAACCTGCCCGCTGGCACACGCTGGGAGAATGACAGCGCGGATTTGGGGCTACTGAACTGTCTCACAGATGGGATTTTTTGGGTGGGGGGAGAGGAGGTGTCTAAAGGCGGAGGCAAGCCGAGCCGCGCCCGCTCAGCATGACAAACCTAGGGCGCTGAAAGCCCAGCACTGGGGCTGCTCCCGAGCGCCCGCTTTGGGGCTGTTAAATGGGAGTGGGACTGCGACACCGCAGCCAGGGCTGGGCCAGCCCAGCAGGACCGGGCCAAGCGCGGTGTAAAAGCAGATTAAAGCCCGGCTTTGGGCAGGGAGGTAGAGACCATCCTGTAACTCACAGCCCATACGTGTGCAGTGGCACAGGGCAGCAGCACCCAAATCCCCACCCTGGGACATGGGCACCCGCAGCTTCAATCTGTCACCAGGTGTGGGGGCCCCTGAATTTCTGCCTCTGTCCATCTTCCTGCAAAGAAACTCACTACAAACCCTTTGCTCACAGCTGTTCACACAGGAGGAAGCAGCTGAGTACATAGAGAATATTGAAACACTGAAACGCAGAAATACTTAATTATCAAACTTTAATTCATAAGACTAATCTTACAGAATAAAACACCAGGATAACCAGTCAAGGTTACACTTTAAAAAAATCCAGCAGTGCAAATCTAAGACTAAATATTTGTCATCTCCCTCCCCCCAAAATAGGCAATAGATTATTTAAAAATACCATAATACATGGTACTCACATATTCCATTTAAAATAAATCTGCAGTGGACACAAATATCTAAGTTTCTTTAAAATATAAAACCAAAGAATTAATTGCTTTGAGTATGGATAAGACAGAGTGAACTTCCAAGAGCTACCAAGGCAAATCCTTGGCTAGAAGGTAAAATGGCCACATTTCATACAAGACTTGCTACGGCTCTCCTGGTCCCCTGCTCCCCTCCGGTGACAAGGACATTCACTAACAAAACAAGATGCCAATGGCCTCATTGTAACAGGAGGGGAGAGGCTGGTGGATAGAACTGAGGGTAAAAACAGCTCCCCTGGAAAAACCAAGTTACAAAAGAAGAAAAGTAAACGATGGGAAGTCTGGAAACAAGCCCTGCAAGGATGGGAGCAGGGAGTGCTGTGCCCGGACAGTGGCACAGCAGGATCAGGATGGTGGCTGTGGGGCAGGGGGTGCAGAGCAGACCCCACTGTGGCACCTGGGCAGCAGGGAATTGTTTCTCTTTGGCCCTTAGAGCGCAGAGGAACAGCAGGCACCAGCCAGCAGGTGCAAACTGTGTGTGGCACCAGCAGTGAGGTGGTGGTGACAGTTTCTTATCTCCTTTGTATCCAGATCACTCTCTTCCATCACCAGAACATCCTGACTGCAGTTACACATTCCTCATCAATGTCATTAATGGAAATTAATAATTTACTTTAAACTTGGTATGAAACCATGTGAGTAACACAAGCTCTTCATGCAAGACAGTCTCTGTTCAAACCCCAACCAGGTTGAACAACAACACTTCTGCATTCCCAACGAAGTAGTGATCCTGGGACTGCTTACACTTGGGATGCAAAAACAGGAAAGAACACTGAACCTAGGACAAGAAGAGGAGGAGAAACCCGCAGTGCTGGGCATGCAGAGGGGAAAGGGATGGCACACAGGTGAGCTGGGATACTCAGCATCGTGGAACAAGGTATGGAGCTGGGGGACTGGCAGAGGGATCCCAAGATGGCAGCAGGAGGGGACACTGCCTGGGCTCCGGGAGCAGCCAACAGCAAACACCGGCTGTGTCCCGCAGGAAGCTGCACATGCCTCACGAACACTTCAGTCTGCAGTCAGCAAACCCAGAAAGCACTCAGTGCAACCTCATACACTGTCGCACCCCAGGATGCTCCCGGGGAATCACACCTACACACAGCAGGAACCCATCGCTGCTGAAAGCACCCTGTTAAATTGTAATTTAACCGAAATACACTTCTGTGCAGCTGTTACTGGTAACTTCTCACAGAATATGTCAGATCTCAGAATGATCTTTATCACCAACTCCAAATACCGGGTGTTCTCACACTGTCTCACTGAGGACCAACCACCAAACTCCTCCCCAGGACCACTGGTTATGCTGCGTCTGCCTTGGGATGGTCACAGTGACCACAGATCAGAATCCAAAGCCAAGAGAGAGGCAGGCAATGGCTGAGGCAACTGTGGCGCTATCCCACTAAAGAGAGGGCGTTTCTTAATGTCAGTAACTGTCTTGGAAAAACTGGTGTATGCCAGAACATACAGAACTCCACACCATTCCCAAAGAGAAAGGATCTCGAAAGCAGTGCTGCTAATTTCAACTAGAATATTCATTTCAAAGAGGTCCCAAGAAACCTGGGATACTGAGCCAACAAACACCAACTAAAGCATTTATAAGTCACTTTCCTGTATTTTAATTCAAATTTTGCACATAGAACAAAAAAATGAGACGATTTTATTTTTCCAATCAAATCCAACCTGCAAGGAAGCACCTAAACAGGATCACATTTTCTTAGTGTACAGTATTTTCTTCATGTTTAAAATTGCTTTGTATGTGACCAAGGGGTTTGTGCTCAGTCTCTTTTGAGCTGCTGGCTGTACCTGGTTCAGGACACAGAGCAGCCGTGCCCCTCTGGCGAGGAGTGTGGCACTGCCCTGTGCTCTGGGGGCCTCAGCAGCGGGTCGGTGCCTGCCCCGCTCGCCCCAGAGTTACTCACCCGGTCGCTGCGTCCTGCACAGAAGCCACAGGAGCTGGGGAGGAGCTGGAACTCAGGCACGTGCCCTCCCCAGGAGCAAGGGGGTGAAGGAACAGGAAAGGACACGGAACATGAACAGATGCACAGACAGGTCTGAGCACGTCGAGGAACAAATGGGAGCTCATCATCACAGAACCAGCAAGGTGGCAAGTGCCAACGTGGCCCCAGGTGTCAGAAAGAGCCAGTGTCACTCCTTTGCTTTATCCTGTAGTGCCCACACCTTCCACCAGGTAAGGAATTGTTAATTTAAGCCTTAACACCAGGACTGGCAACTAGAAAATCACAAGTGTGATGGCTGCGTTTCATCCATGACATTGTCACCAGTAAAGTCGGGCCAGCTCCCCTCCCCTCCGCTGCTCCGAGGGACTGCCAAGGGAGCTGACATGGCTCTTCTGGCCCCAGCCACTCGTGTCAGGACACACTGCTGCTGGCTTGTACACGGGAAGGAAATACCTCAAGCTACAAGAGTAACAAGCACATCACTAGTTTCTATGTAGGATATGAAACACCTTTAAAACTCATATTGTGTAGCTGTTCTAACAGAAAATACAAACTAAAAGCTGCTATATCTAGAGGCTACAGGGAAATATGTGGCCTCAACACCTACCAGAAAGTCAATGTGTTTTCCAGTCTCTCAAGTAAAATAAAAGTAAAATAAATACTCATTTGGGAATTTGCACCTGCTGAGCTTCAACTGGGCTCTTCCCTCAAGGAGAGGGAAGAGTGGACATGGAGCGAATTCTGACTGGCTGTTCCTAAAAGGCTGTTTCTGCACGGGATTGAGCTACTGGCACAGAGCAGCACCGAGCCCCAGTGCTAATGCAGAGCAGGGATGTGTGAGCTGCTCCAGTCTGATTGCACAATGCCACCTGCTATGGGCTTTGCGCCTGTCCAGGGCTGAGGGCGCCGTCCAGAACACCTGAGAGAAATGGCACGTGGGTGGCTGGGATGACACACAGAGCATCACAGCCCAAGGCGCAGCACGCTCCTCCTGACAGGATGAGGTGTGAGGGCTTCTTGTGAACTGGAACAGGAGAAAACCTGGAAGGTGGTTTACATTTCAAAACATCACTTGCTGGATGGTTAATCTAAAGTAGGATTCACTTAATTCAAGATCACTACAAATTTTCAAATCCAGCTCACAAAAGACTGCTGCTGTTACTAAGAATCCAAAATGGCATCTGAGCTTCTCTCTTCCCTACTGTCACCACCCCAAACAGGACAGGAAGGTCTCCGTGGGTCCCTCCCTCTGGGAGATCTGTGTCACCCCGCTCCCGCCAGGCAGCGTTACGCAGTTTCCATCCACGTCCACGTCACTGCGTCCCCCTGCTCCACCAGGCAGCACAACGGTGTTTCCAGTCCAACAGCTCAGTGTCAACGCAGCAGCTGCAAAATGATCCTGGACTGCAACATGCTCGAGCGAGAAAATGCTCCCAAGATGTGGCAGCCCAGGGCAGGAGGTGAAGCACTGACCGGGCACGAGAGGGAGCAGCTGGCAGCACCGGGTCACCTGCCACGGCAAAACATCCCTGCAGAGTTCACCTGCTCCAGACACGCTGTGCAGACCAACCCGGAGCTGCCAGAGTCGGGAAAAGGTCAGGAAAAATCCCAAACAAGCAGGGCATCTTTGGGTTATAACAAAGAATTAGTTCTGCTACCAAAGAGTGGAAGCTGCCCTGGAGGGCCAGCGGGATATGGCTTCACCAAACAGCGACGCTGCACACTGCTACAGTTTGTTCTTAAAAATCTGCTCCTCAAAGTCCCAGTCACAACCAAGTAACTAAATTAAGTCTAATGCTGATAACTGAGAGATTATGAAAATATTTGGTTTTGTTCAAACCATGTAGAAAATCCTCAATAATACATTGTCATATTTTCTTTTTAGAACTACACTGGAAGATCAACTCTCAGCAGATTTAAGTGTATTACACACGATATTTTGTGAATTAAGATTTATTGATTTCCATTGTATTTGCTTTAAATATGGTTGAAGCTGACTGCAGAAAAGGGATGGTGAAATCTTTAAGTTAAAAGTAAACTAATGGTGAAAGAACATCACCTCTGGCTTCCATCCATGCCTCGTTTAGCATGTTTTAATAATAAGTTCCAGGACTGTCACATCCAGGGATGTTGGAGGCCTCTCCCAGCAGTGTCCTTAGATTTGTGTCATTTTCCTGTGCCAGAGGTGAGCGTGCTTTCAAAAATACTGCCACTTCCCCAGCACCGTGTCTTTGATTGCATCGACATACTGAGTTGGGACCCAATACACCCAGTAGTAAGATGCTTCTGTTGGGCCCAGCTGAAATGCCTGCAATTAAAAATGACAACATTTACACATGGGAACAAAAGAGCTGGTCCCAGTGGACAGGCACAGCTCATCCACTGCCAAACCAGACCAGCCTGTCCCACCTGCTGCTCCCTGCAGCACTCGAGGCATACTACAGCTCTTTGGTGGGCAATTAAAGGAGCATCGCAGAGAACAAGAGCTGCAGAGCACCGAGAAAACCAGGAGCTGCTCCCGTTTACAACATCACAGCAGAAACCAAAACGCCCGGCCAGTTTCAAGAACATGAGGAAATTGTTATGATAGACAACCTGAAGCATAACTCAGAGTCTCTAAAGAAATGACAGAGCTGAGAAGCCAAACAGGAACTAAACAAGACAATGACCATGTTTTCACAGTCATAGGACTCTATATTTAGACACAATGTCCTATTCTCAACTTCCCTCCTATGCCCAGGAGAGGGGCACCATGGCATGCCAGAACCTCTCTCCTTGCTGTGGCATAAGTTTATTGCAACATGTGCTGAAAAGGACATCTTCTCACATGGGTGGTCAAAAATCAAGTATTTGGACAGAGACTAGGGCAGCATCCTCCTGCAGGCCATGATTTTAAGGAAAAACATTTCCCTTTCCTCCCCCTAAAGAAGGAAACAGACTTCTTAGAGAAAAGAAACTTACTTCAACATTAAAAGTTAGTTACTGTACTTTGAAAAGTGGAATCTTAAAAAACCCAATGGATTAAAATAAAGAGCCAAAATTTCAGTACATTAGCACAGTTCTCTTCTGAAATATAACTTTGCTAGATCCCATGCAAGTTGTTCAGAAAATTGCAGGTGTGAAAAGATATTACAGCGTCAAATCCTTTTTTTCTTAACCTCCGTCAAGGCCTGTTGTTTATATAAATACCACAGAAACTAAAAATTAAACCAGGTATCAAAAAATATCACTACCATTAAGAAATCATGAGCTCTGTTGTATTTTCACTGGTTTAACACTGTCGCAGTCAGAAGATACAAAATAATGCTTAAGCACTCCATGTTTGTGTGAAACCAGTCCGGATTTCCACACAGCAGCAGATATTCCATATGGACCCAACATACTGACAGTGTAAGAGGGGTGCATGTCCCCATCTGCACAGGGCTGGAACCACCATCCACCTCCAGCCTGCTTTGACCTACAGCCTCAGTAGTGTGCACTGCATGAAGGAATTAGATGGATATGATTAAAGTAGAGCCGTTACTCACCATCATGTGATAATCCTCATGGCCTTCAATAGGTTCACTCACCACATTTTTAATGGACCCCATGGGTAACTTTTCTGTTCTCTCTACATTAAAATTGATCAAAGTATTATTTCTGACACGCAGGGAAGCAGTATTTCATATTCATTTCACACACCACCTCCATTAATGCCAAAATCTCTTCAGGTCAAGAGTCTCCCCTCCAGGTGAGTTTTGGATACCTGCTGCCCAGGACATGGGAGCTGCAGCACCACAAACCCCACAGCTGGCACCCCAGTAGTGTGAAGGAATCCAAAACTGGATCACACAGTTCCCCTGCATCACATGAAGTCTTTCAGTGTTCACGATTTGGGCCTAGGCTGAGTGATGGGAAATCCCAGGCTTTACTTCATGTTTTCCCATAAGGTGCTCCCCTTGGAGCAGCAGGGATGCTCATCCTAGAGGAATCTAGTCCAGGTATGAGAATATTCAGGACCGACTACCAAGGATTACACTGAACTCTCAACAGCAAGGCTGAAAGCTGGCAAAGCTAGGCTGACCTAACTCTGAAAGCTTAGGCCTGGCTTCACCCTGAGGCAGTGTGCAGAGAGGTACAGGGAAGGGAATACAAAGAGTAAACAGGGAAAGAAACAAATAAGAGAAACTGAAGCCCCAAAAAGACTACAATTACATGGCAGAGCAATGTCAGCGGCCGGGGCGATGACAAGAGCGACAAAGTACATGGTCCAGGGCAGAGTTTTCCTGTCAGCTCTGTCCTCACTCCTTTCTGAACACTTAATTCCAAGGTCCTGCCCTTCAGCTCAAGCATCCAGCATCACCCGAAAATTATCTTCCTAGATACAAGACAGAGAATGCCCAAAACCCTTTACAAAGGAGAAACTGAACTCTGAGTTCTTGAGCTAGATCTATTTAATTTGTGATCCAAAAAACCTCAAACGTACCTACAGAAGGCATACAAGGAGATAAACTCAGTGACATAAAGAAAAATATTCTCTGCCTGAGCACTGTAACTGAGCTCACTCTGAACTACCTGTTCAGACCTGTGACTTCATTCATGAGCTAAAACCCCACTTTGCCCTTGTTTAGCATCCCCCAAATCAATTACTGCTCTGAGTATCCCAGCAATAGACAAATCCCATTATCAATGCCTCTGTGAGACTGACAGCAACTGGGGAACATCTGCCTGTACCAAACTCCAGACTAGAAACACTTGCACAAAGCCCCTGCGAAGCCCAGGGACGCTGCAGGGGTGGGGGAAGAACCAGTTCCAACTCTCCAGGGCCGGCAAGTGACAACTGTGTGAACACCCAGATTTGTTTACTCCAGCCCTCACCTGCTGGCCTCTGCCATGGGTTTCTCAGAGTAGGAAGGAGTTTTTCCGAGTAACAGCAAGCAATTACAACCATTCCCTAGAGGCAGCAAGCTGCTGCTAATTCGGGGAAGCAGGGCAACAGGTTACAGGAAACACATGACTGCAAGAAGAATCAAATTCACAGCTTAAGGAGCACTGCGTAGAACACCTCAGAAACACGATACTTGAAACTCATCTGGCAGGTGATGGAAGAGATTAATCACCTAAATACTACGCATGGATTTAGAACCCAGGATCAGTAACAGAAAATTCTGCCTGCCCAACCTATAGAGTTAAAAACACTCCCAATGCCTTGCTCCATCACTTCGCCCAGGAGAGAAATCACTGCCACTGGCACAAAGAGGTTTTAAAGTCAGAAAAAATCTTCACAGTCAAGTCTGTCCTACACAGAAAGGGTCAAAAACTTTAGAGATTTCTGCTTACTTTGGAACTACTGCAGCAGCTGGAGGCAGTATAACAATCCAATTAGGCTACTTTACCGGGACAGAGAGCAAGCACTTTCATCCCTCTTGCTCATCACTATGCATTGCCCATGCTAGTTAAACTGAAGGAGCACAGCTTCCTTGGCAGGTGGGGGCATCTCAGTGTCCCGTTTAGCCCCAGCCAGCAAGTAAGCACCACGCAGCCACTCACTCCCCCTGCCCCGCTGGGATGGGGAGGAGAACTGGCGAAAAAAGTAAAAAACTCATGGTTTGAGGTAAGAACAGTTTAATAATTGAAACAAAGTAAAATCTACTACTACTACTACTACTGGCAATAATGATACTGATAAAATAAAAAATAAACTCCAGAGAAACCAGTAATGTCCGACAGAGCTGCTCCCCACCTGCTGACCGAGGTCCAGCCTGTCCCCCATCAGTTACCAGTCCCTCCCAGCCAACTGCCCCCAGTTTATACTGGGCATGACGCTCTGTGGTGGGGAATATTCCTTTGGTCAGCTCTGGTCAGCTGTCCTGGCCCGCTCCCTCCCAGCTCCTTGAATGCCTCCTCACAGGCAGAGTCCGAGACACCAAACAGTCCTTGACTGAGCGAAGCACTGCGCAGCAACAACCAAAACATCCACACTTATCGGCATTACTCCTGTCCTGAATCCAAAACAGCTACTGGGAAGAAAACTGACTCTATCCCAGCCAAAAACAGGACACAGGCATCCTTAGCAAGCACGTTATCCCCACGTCACTCCCAGTTCCTCTTGGCACCACTCACGACTGCAAACCAACCCCTTTGCACAGCACCACAGCTGTGCACTACTGAGACAAGACACCCACATAATTTTGGCAGGAAGGACAGAGAGTGACAGAGATGCCAACACTCCTGGTTTCCATCCCAGTTCTGGGTTTTCCTTCCAAGTCTTGGCTAAGCCATTGAGCCCCTGTGTACTGCTGGCATCAAATCCATGCTTATGGAGTGCTTTTGAGATATGCCAGAAACACCAAACACTATCGTTTACATCTGGAGCCAGGAACAGCACGTCGGACCATTAGTCTGCTGGCACCACTGAACTCCAGCCTTTCAGGAACCAATGTGGAATATCAAGTACTATTCAATGACCTGGGAGAATGGCACGTGAGAAAAGGAAACAAAGTTTTTTGAAGCGCTGCAATACCAACATCATTCCCTAAGATGATTTAGTCAGAGGAGAAGCTTTTCTAGGTCACACAGTTCAGTCACAGCCCAATCACCAATTGTTCATCCCCGAGGCTGAGAGGTGCTCACCTTTTGTACCAATCCACAGCTGGTCTTGCTCGAGTTTGAAGGTCAGTCTGACTTTCCCCCCTGACTTGTTGTACATGCCGGACAGCGGCACCGTCGGCAGCCGCTCCTGCAACGAGACACAGTCAGTCACGGGCAGGGCTGGGACAGACAAGCTATTCTGTCAACTTTTTAAGCACAAGGACCATCCGTCTTTCCAGCTTTCTGCTAAGACAGCAAAGAACAACTGAACCAGCAGGGAAAAGACTCAAATCACAAAGAAGTCTCTTTTCTCATTCTGAGTGTCTCAAGACCTCATTCACGCACCTGGACACCTTTGACAGAAGGCATCACATCGTCAGGTTTTCCTTTATCCAATACTTTTCTGTGTTGCTACAACATAAAAACAGAAATTAAATTCACAGAAACATTACAAAGCTTTGCAATGGACTTCCAGCTCCCCTGACCACATCCCAATGGCACTGAGAGACAGGCTGTTCACAGGCATTTATCATATGGGCATCAGTTATTGCCAAACTTAATTGTGTACTTTTTAATAAAGACACTCTCAAGAAATTATTAAAATGAATGGAACTCCAACATAATGCCAAGGGTAACAGCCTTCTCAAATGCACACACACATAAATCCATGTCTATAGAAACCAAAGCGTTACATCCAGTGAATGGCAGAAACCCTCCACGTCTGGCAGTGCAACCCAGCACCAAACCACAATGGAGCAGAGCAATGGTAGCTTTTAAATCCACACTCACAGCTTGTACCTGGCTGAGCACCTTTGATGGGACCTACACAGAGCGCGAACTGTGATAAATCACAGAAAACCAACAGCATGCTTCATGGAAGCACTACTTCATTTTAACCAAATTTATTTTGAGGGAGGTACAGGGCTGGTAATACCTTAGCTGGGAATCCTTCACCAGCCCCTCACACTGCAGCACCACCAAACCAGCCTCACTGCACTGTGCTCCACAACATGAGAGGAGAATTCAACACCCACATCCCTGTCAGGGCTGGGACAGCTGAGGGAACTGCTCTCTTGGTCTTCGTTTCAAGCAGTTTTTGGAGATCAAATCCTTTTGTGCCAATAAAAATAAGTTTGGTTTTAGACAGAGTTAATCTGGGCTGTGCTTTCATTAACATCCATCTAACGTTTCCATTCCTTAACCAAAATGCTTGGCTGTGCCTGGCACCACAAGCAGTGTCTTACAAAGCCTAGCCCCTGTTGAACTAAACAGTTCTCTGCTACTCCCCTGCCCAGAGCCTTTCCAATGCTCAGCTGTCAGGAATGAACCCCCAGCCTGATCTGAGGAGGAACAGGATCCAGAAGTGCCTGCAGGAGAACCATGTAAATCCTACCACTCCTCCATGCCAGCAATTATTGAGATATTACTTACCTTTTGTCTGCAAAGTGGCTCCTTTTTGTTTTCCTCAGCTTTGACCTCCTGTTGAGCAGCTTCTTTGGGAGTATTTACTGCTAACACATCGTTGATGGTAGAGCCCACAACCATTATTTTTGCTCCATTTGTTACTTTGATTTCCCGCAACGTTTTCTCCTCCGGCAGAAGTCCCTTGAACATAACTTTCTGCATGGCCGGCGGGAGGCCTAGAGACAAGCACAGCGATTAGGAGCCCGCGGGAGCGGCGAGGGAGGCGCGGGGGAGGCGGCGGCGGCAGTCTCACAGACCTGTGAGCGAGTGGATCTTCTGCTTCAGCTCGGCTCCCGTGCTGTCCAGGCAGAACTTCACATCGTACTTGTTCTTGTTCCAGATCACCTTCAGCTCCACCAGCTCCCTCCCGCTGTCCCCGTCGCCGCCGTTGCTGACAGACGCCTGCGGGGGCTCCCGGCGCTCCTCGCCCTCCGGAGACCGGCCCGCCGCCGGCGAGCCGCCCCCTCCGCCGCAGCCCAGCGGCAGCTCCTGCGCCTCCGCCTCCATGCCCGGCTCCTCGGCACCTGTGGGGAGCGGACAGGAAGATGCCGGCCCACAGGACGCTGTCTCGGCCCGAACCCGCTCCAGCCCCGGAGCGCCGCCCGCAGGGTGCCCGGTGCCGGCTCCCCGCGTCGGCGCCTCCCACCCCGCCCCGCCGCCCCCTGCGCCAGCACCGCGGGCTCCGGACCTCGCGAGCTCCCG
>VWPU01024720.1:0-10884 GCA_013398955.1 Callaeas wilsoni | reverse complement strand
CGGCTCCGAGGCCCCGGCTCCGCCCGGCCGTGCCACCTGCGGAGCACACGCCCCTGTGCAACCGGCTGCGAGCAGGGCACCCAGCCAGCCCCACGCCACGCTGGCACCGGGCACCACCGACCTGGCACGGACAGGAACACCCTCTTCCCGAGGGTGACTAAGAGCATTCAACAGACAGCTGCTGCTTCCTGGCTTCAAACACTGGGTTCTTCAACTGATGGGTATCAGCGTGGTTCAAGTGCTTCCTAGATTACTGGAAAACTTTACAATAACTTAATGAGAGACCTGCAAATGATTCATAAATGCACCAACAGCAAAATGAAACGAGTTCAGCTCCATTTGCTAGCAGAGACAGCTCTACAGGAGGTATCCAAGCACAATAGCTACACGGTCAGTCACAGCAATGAGGTGGGGAAAAAATAATCACTTTCAGGCAAGAGATTCTCCTCGGCTCATGGTATGTCATGCTAATAAATGATACACCTCGGCTTGCAGGTATTTCTATGACTGTGTTCACACTTGCTTCAGGAGACACTTAAATATTTTCCATAATTATTCTCCAAATAAAACTGAGAAACTGATTATGGAATCAAATTAATTCATCAGCATTTTAGTCTCAATCTGCCAAAAATACTTGTTCATTTACCAGAACTAGCATCAAGTAAGAGCAAAGTTACTGGAATTAAAATTCCTAAAAGTGCCCATTCTGTACACACAAAAAAAATAAATCAAATCTAGCCTGTAAATTTCTTCAGAGTTTATTATGATTTTGTTTAGCAAAGTATACTGGATGCTAAACAGTACTAAAATTTGGGTTATACACTTAAGCCCTTCCAAATCCGTATTTTCATAAACATATCCTGGGGTACCAAATGCCACCATCACAACAAACCTCAGCGTCTTCCACAGGATTTTGTCAGTAAGTTCAGCTCAAAGTTCTCCACTGTCTTTCTTTGCTCCTATCAAGTGTGTCAAAAACACTTCTAAGGACCAACACCATAAACAAACCCCTAAAATGGCTCAACTGACTAACGGTGCCCATTGCTGCTGTTCAGAAAAAGCCACAGTAGAAGTCACTCCCAATTGAGCTGTGATCCATCTCACCCGCAGTGAGATCCATGCTCCCCTCTCCCAGGAGTGACGGCACAGCAAACCCAGCTGTGCCAGTGCCTCTGCCACTGGCAGTGCTCTGCTGCCCCAGTGAGGTGTAAGAAAACCAACACAGGAACCATGCAGTGACATACAGAGAGCACCAAGCCCCTCCAAGTTCATGGTGAACCAGCGCTCCTCGCAGACGTGTGCAGGTTCTAACCAGTTTTAAGGTCGCCTCAATAAAGCCGCAGAGTAATGTGAAGATGTATTACATTATGAGGCCTTTCTCATCATCAGAAGTTCCATTTCCTGGACTTTCATGGCCTGAGTTACTTAGATTACTTAAACCAGGGCTCCTTTCACCAAGAGAACCCTCATCAGCACCACAATGTCTTGTCTCACCACAAGAACTCCTGGCTCAGAATCTTCATCGTTCTGGTCATTTCAGTCCTCAAACTTACAGAAACATTTGCTTAGCGGCTACTACAAAAAGCTGTCACTCAGCCTTATTATGTTCTTAAGCACTTTTCCTATCTCCCATAATTCCCACAGGCACATTCATCCCTCACGTATTTTATGATTTCTTTCTTACCTTTTGAATTTTTATGAGTTAAACCAAGAAAATCAACTTCAGCTTCATTCCTTGGTTCGTGACACTGGCAGTAGCAGTGAACTGTTCCACACACTAGCACCACCACCCCAGATTCACTCTACTGCTGCTGTCCAGCAACCTCATCTGGCGGTGCACATCCCAAATATATGTCCATGGCTACTCCAGGAACTTAACAATAAATTAATTCAATTTCTGCAGTTTTTATAATCATTGCTTAGGCTCCATAAACAGTCTTCCCCACAAAAACACAAGCTATGTACACTAAACATGTAACTGTAGCTCATTACATTAAAAACCAGAAGACATACATGGCATCAACTACAGAGCCAAAAAATCAGCAGACACAGAACGGACCAGCCGAGTGCAGCTCTGAAAGCTCAACAAAGCTTTAGCTCAACACTGCTGTGCTTTAGGAATTGTACATTTTTGTCTTTTTTTGCAGAATCCTAATACTTTAACTCAGCTACAAGATCATTTTTTCCGTAAGTATTATTATGACAACATAATAATATTCTACAAGAGCATTTACTGAGGGAAACAAAATCTGATGTCACATTCTCAGATTGCCAGCCCAGGCACACCTAATACAAAGCATCTGGGTGTTAAAAAGGCACATGAGCCATCACCAACATCAGGAACACAAAACTGGGTTCACATCGTGAAATCAATTAAGAGTTTTCCATCACTCATATTTAGGTTCAAATTTAAATCTTAATTTATCATTTAAAATGTAAATAACCGGTATAAAACTTAAAACATTTTGCAGTGCCCAGCTACATGCTACCAGCTTTCAAGTGGTTTCTCTAATGCATTCTACCATTCTTAAAAGATTTTTTTCACCTCAAAGAAAACCCCTGGAGTTTACTTCTGAGTTGTTAATATACCCAAAATACTACTTCAGTTAGCTCCCTCTCTTCAGCTAATTTTACAGTCCCAGTGAAAGGCCGGTCACTTATGAAAACTGAACGCCACCAAAAAGCGTAACTGAATTGATATAATCAGAATTAAATTCCACAGCTCTTTAAAGCGGAAAGGATCCATTTGCGCATTAATAAAGGAGAAACTCTTTTTGCATTGTCTCTTGCTACATGGCTGGCACAGGAGGTTCTTGCACAGTTCTTCAACAGTGTATCCTGTTTCATAACATTAACGAGAGGACTTAAAGTGGTTATTTGGGAGTATTCCCAGGCAATTAGAGCTACAGTCCTTATGGAAGAACTGGACTGCATGAATTGCTCTCTTACACCTCTGGATTATGTTGCTAAATTCTACCAAGTATGTAAGAACACTTCCTTTTAATTTAAAATAATTTTGAATGGGTCTGATTTTGTTTTAAAGCCCGTAAGCAAAAAGCTGCTTTATCAGACTCAAGCCACAGAATAGGATAACTCTTTCCACAAATGTACTCAAAACCAGATTCCACAGAAGTAAAGTAATATCCATGTTTCCTGGGCATAACTATTAGGACCTGAAAAGGGTTCCTAGATATGTCTCTATCCGTTGATAGGAAAGAAAAACAGTAACAAGTAAAATAACCCAGTTCCCCTCCTGCCTCCATCTTGCCCCCCGTTACTGCAGGAAAGCTCATCCACAGTAGAATCACCCAGGCACAGGCATGCGGCTGCTCTTAGGGCGGCAAACAGACCTTATCCTAGAAAATGTTGGAATCCATCACCTGCTAAGCCGGCAGGGATGAGTCGGAGAATATGAGAAAGCTACTCATTTATGAGCTGGGTTAATCTTTTTTCCACTTTTCAGCCTACATCAGTAAAGCTGGCTGAGGGATTACGACGACGTGATCTCCAACAACTATCTGATTTGGGAAAAACAAAACAAGAAGCAAATACGATCTGAATTACAACTCTGAGCCTTATTTTTAATTCATATGTTTAATAAGCCTGTTATTCTGCAATTAAGGGACGTCTCAAAATGCCTGTAGGTCAACACTTTGCTTGATACATCAATGCAGTATCCACAGAGTACAGCATTCTGTGCAGTGTTTGCAATAACTCACAAAAAACATTTTCCAGTTCAGTTACATGTTTATCAAAGGAAATATATTTTTAACATGAAAGAAGTGAAAAATCTTATGCCTGTTTTCTTCCCCATTTCACCTACTTTTACAGCTTTTGCTAAAAATCTGATACGGTAGTTTAGTTCTGAAAATAATTCAACACCAAATCCATGGGGAACTAGAAAGCAATCTGTAGCAGATCAGATATAGTGCCTATGTTCCAAAAACTTGGAATGCAGGTTGCAATTACATCTGAAAAATAAAGCTAAGGAATGTCATCAAGATGCTATAAACCAGGAGCAAGTTGGCTGCTCTATGCAGCATGCTGCCTAAGGAAATGCCTGTGCATTTTGAAATCAACCTCTATGCCCGTCTGCTTTCCTGTATTATTTCAAGATAAGTTTTTAACACATCACTGGCAGCCACTACCCACCTCTAGGACTGTAAAACAACAAAACACCTTTTTGGCTTGGTTACCTTCCCAGGCACCAATGCTAAATGACTTTGAGGAATCTGGACCAAATTTGCTTGGAAAATTTTTTTTTTTAAGGAAGACTTGAAATTAATTCAATCTTGACATTTTTTTCTCCATGTATCACTTCAGTTTTGCAATTCTGATAGAAGCATGATACAAGTAATTGTCAGGAGAAACATCTTGAGCACTGTCACAGCATCTCATTTTAGAGCCTTTGAGCTTCCTCCAGGTCAGAGCTCCAGCCTGAGGTCTGTGTGTAGGCTTTGGTTGAAAACAGGGGAAAACACCCCTCTTCTAACCTGTCTGTTCAATTCTGTGTGAAAATGCAGGTAAACTTAGCTACCAGCAAGAGGAAAAATGCAGGCTGCAGTAGGAAATAAAGCTTTAACACGTGTGAAAAGGTTTTTGACATGGCACTCTCCACACTGCTGCTCGGCGCGCTGTGACAGTGGTAGGACAGCAAGCAGGGGTAGTGTTACAGGGCTCGATATTACACGCTGCTACTCAACCCTTGCTCAGAGTAAAGCACATCACGGTCAGCTGATGACTTCAGTAGGGTATTTTTCAGTATCAATATTGCTAGGTCAAACAACAAATACACATTTTGGGATAGCAATTCTAGACCACCAGGAGAACAGTGCAGCACTCAGATGCGTCTGTCAGCAGGCATGCACCGGATTTGAACTTTGCTGTTCTCAGTTCTTCCTCCCATACTTCTCTGGCTTGAAAAATTAAGTAACAGATTTATAACTGTAAAGGAGGTCACAGGACTATATCCAAATTTAAATAATTCAATCATTAAACTGCCTGTTATACTGGAAATGTGATATTAACAAAAACTACTGTGAATTGATTAAATTTATATAGAAAAACATCCAGAAGGAAACTTAAAGGAACATCTATGTTAATACTTTAGAAAGAGGAGAAAGTGTGAACCACAAAGAAATCCAAACAAGAACTTAGATAGAACTTCCACTCTTCAGTCATGAGAACAGTTAGTCCTTTAGCCATTTTCAAAGCTCGTTGACTGAAAATGGCTTCACTTGGCCAAAAGGGGGGGGGGGGGGGGGGGAACCAAAACCCTCATCATAACAGTCATCTATAACATCTTATTCTATTACAGGAAACAGTGTTCAACCTTTCATGATACTAGTACCAAAAATAATGGAATCAGGGTTCTGGTAGAAGGTGTCTCATCTTTCTTATCACCCACCTTCACCTACTACGCTCCTGCCTCTAAAACAGAGCCGAAGGTGAGAGAATCAGGAACTTCTACCATTACTGATTTAACAGACACCATCTGTTTAAAATACATACACACACTCATTAATGACATCATCCTCTTAATAGATTGCAAAGACAGGAGCATTCAAACAAACCACATTGTTTATCCAATCTCTTTCTTCACCCCAAAAAGCAGGTGAATTCAGCACAAGACAAGCTGCCAGTGTTGTTTCTTTATGGAAGAAACAGTCATTTGTCTGCAACAAACAGCCTAGATGATTCCAGCTGATTTTCCTCTAGTCTTAAAGAAGGATAAACTTAACACCTTTGCTTTAGCATTAAGTAGAAAAACAAGGCAGAGGCAATCTCGGGGGGAGGTATAGGGGGGAGGAACACTTGTCTGACTAATTAAACCAAAAGAATTTAAGGTTTGTGGAGCACAACGGGAACAATTAACATGGATACAAGAGGCAAGGTATAAATAACCTCAGTCATTAATGCCCCGTGCTACCCCAGATGCAAACCAGTATAGCACCACGCCACAGAGCCTGTCACCTACCTCACAAGAGGTGTGACAGCTGAGTCACCAACCAGCCCCAGAACAAGAGGTGCCTCTGAACAGCCTTCGACCAACTCCCTCAGCAGGGACCTACTTAACAACGGATCCAAGGAAATTACAGGACAGACATTGCTGCTGCACCACCTACAAACCTCTACCATGGATGGTCCCATCTTTGGAAACATCTTCTCAAGGCTGCAGCACACAGTAAAAAATATCAGGTAAGTCTCCCAGAATCAACAGAACCACAACCACAAAGATGTATTTATTACATTCATTTAATCACAACCCTTAACCAAAGTCCACAAGCAGCCGAGCCAAGCTGCAGAGCTCACTCGGAAGCAGTACCACTAAGAAGGAAATGGTGAAAAAAATTACAAATGTATTAACTAGCAGGTACTTTGAATTAATAATGTTGATTCTTTTACATACTTACACATGCATCAGTGCTCTTGCTATTGGTCAGTGCGACAATGCTGTGCACAGCATTTGTTTTGAAAGGACTGTATGTTTATAGTGCCAAGGAAATGGAGTTCAGCATACACTTACTTCATAAGTAACATTTTTCTTTGTAATTTCCTAACAGTACATGCCAGCAGGCAGTGAAATGATAGGTGGCTTCCAAGACAGTGAACTAAAAGCAAGAGAGCCTAAGTCACACCTATCTAATCCCTTCAGGAGAGAGCAGTAGGTTAAAAAAAAACAGAATGCACTTTTGAACATTATGAATGCGACAAACATTGCCTCATCCAGGTCCTGCCTCAACTGAGAGGAAAAGGTCCTTCTTTAAACAAATGAGATAAGATACAGGTTAGTAGCACACATCTGTTGGGCTAACCAGCAGCAGCTGGCATCTCCAGGGTAAAACTGGAATTCTATTCTTCATCAGACAAAATCCTGGTTCTCGCCAATGCTTTTAATACGTACTGCTCATCAGCAGGTCTTATGGTAGGAATGAGGAAAAGTTTTGTTCTAAAATAACTGTAATACATGAAAACCAGACATTTAACCCATCCTAGGGTTAAGCTGACATGACAGAGCTACAGCTCCCACTACACCTCTGCACCCCAGTCGTGGCACAATCCTGCCCACAGAGCACGGCCCTTCATGTTCCCCTAGCATGGACAGCATTCAGAGCAAGAATTCTGAGGAAACAGCTTTATGTACTTGAAAATTAATTTTAAACAGGTCAGGATCGTATCTTAGTGTAAATGCCCGTTTTTAAAAACTTGAAGTGTAGCCTACTCTGTCAGGCAGATCAAAAGACAAAGCAACACCACTCATGAATAAAACCCTCAAAAGCCACATTAGGAGCCCCATTTCCCTTGTGTCAGGTAATAAAGTAGCTCCTGAGAAAGCCCCGGAACACAGGCAAGGCTTCACCCGTGCAATACATTTTTAGTAGTCATGTTGTCCTGCCAATGATACTTAAGCTCTTTTATAAAAGGGAGAAAGAGGAGCCAGTTGTAACGTCACTGACAGATCTGCAAGTATGGACAGTGCATAACTTCACTACTTCTCTGCAACAAACCTCACAGGAGAGCCCCAGAACCATTCTATCAACACACATGGCTCTGATCCTTGGGGAAGATCTTCAGGTGCCATCACAAATTACATGTTAGAGGCTGGAAACTCCCCAGCACCCTGTAGGAAATCTGAAATTATTATCTATTAATAATAATTACTGATTTACATTGTCCTCTTGATTTCCTGCATTTAGGCCCACACAGTTCTTATTTTCAGCCTGACAAGTATTTCAGTGCCCACTTCATGGACGCTTCAGCTGCTCTCCCAGTCTTTGCCTTTAGTTCAGAAAGTGGGCCTGATGTTCACCGAAGTAGGTGAGAGCTGACCCAAACCAAACTATTCCAATGTCACTCTCCTTCCTACTATGGTAATTCCAACCCCCCTAGTTCAGGAATACAGGGCAGCTACAGAGGGCTGTAAAAAAACTTACAGACATATGCAGCCTACACCTGAGCTACCCTGAGGCAGAGAGGTGCAGCTATTGTTTGCCCAGAATATTCCACAAGATGTACAAATATATTATAATTAATGATAGACACTGGCTGTGGAGTTCTTCATGGAAGACAAGGTTGGAGTGCTGGACAAGGCAGTCAGCAGATGTTGATTCTGGAGCTGTCCCATCCATGGCAGGTTGGATAGACAGCAAGTTGAGAGCAAAGACACAACAGGCTGGGAGGAGCACAGGAGCCAGGACAGGCACAGGAGTCAGCAGGACGGGCAAGACAGAGCTCGTGTGCAGCCAGAAAGGAACTGTTGATGCCTTTTGCTTCTGTAGAACCCAAATGAACAAGTCACTCCTGTATAAAAAGTAACTGCCATCATTTCAAGGGCAAAAATCAACCAAAAGCTGTTAAGATGGCAAGTGTTTTACTGGGTTCTTCATTGGCCTTAGCCTGGATATGCATTAGACTCAGGTATTTAGCTCATGCAGCCACTAAATCCTGTAACACCCACTCCAAGTGAATGAACTAGAAATAATGCAGAAGCCACTGCCCCTTATTTTAACTCTGGGCATACTAAGGGAAACACAGTCTCTTGTGTGCCCATCTCCTATCACAAACTGCACTCCAGAACTGAGACCCCCACGAAAAAGCAAAGCCTCAGCCTGCTTCAGAATCAATCGTGTTCAATGCTGTACTTGCTCCAATCAGCACTGAAATCAGATGGGAATGCCATCAGGCACATGTGGAACAGGAGAGCACTTCCACAGGCAGCCCTTCCTAGGTGCTTCCTCCAACCCCTATTGTATTCCCCAAATCCTTTGTTCTAATGCCTTTCCTACACAACTTCAAGCAGTAGTACCCAAGGGGGACAGCAATGCTCTTACAGAGCTACAGTGCTCAAAAGGGCTTCCAAAATCCCGAGATGTTATTTTACAAGAACTTGGCACATGACGAAGGGCAACGCAATCCAGTCTGTCCACTGACAGCACTCACTCCACTGTGGTCACCAGAAAAACCAGGGATTCTCTTTTTCTGTGTGCCCACCCATAATCCAGTCCAACCAAGAAGTTCCATGAACAAATAACAGTATGAAGCCACAATACAGGGGCTTCTGTAGATTTCAGAGAATCTTGTGTGTAAAACACCCGTACAAAAATTTTAATTCTTATCTAAAGTGTAAATAAAATCAATTCAACAAGTGAATATCTAAGCGGATAAACTGAAGCGGTTATCAGACAAAAAAAATCCGGCTTTGCAACAGTGACTGGTCACTTCTCACTGCCAGACAAATCAAAATCCACCCTGCAGAAAAACCAGCCTCAGAACAGAATGTGAGATTTGTTTCATTTCCGAAGCTTCCTGCACCATTAGATTCTTCCCTAAAGAAGAGACTTCATTGTTACGGCAATTAGTATTCCTCCACCCCGGCGAAGGGAGGAAAAAAAAGCTCTGAAAGGGTAATCGAGCCATTTCGCAGCTTTGCCTCCTTACTCCACCCAGTCTCTTCCCTGCTCAATGGCTGCTCACAGCATCCACAAACATGGGAACAGCAACAGAAACACACAAAAACGAGATGCCCGAGAACAAGCTGGATATTTGCAATGCATCTTACAGTTTAAAAATATTTTCTTTGTTTAGTTCCCCAACATAATTTTCCTATTTAAAAAAATAACTCTAAGGGCAAATAACATTCTGACAGCAGACCCTCCCTCTCCCGAAATCCAGCCAAATGCTGCACAATCATTTACAAAATGATCATCACTGAACGGAGGTTCTTTAACCATCACCTCCTAATGCCATGAACAATACTGTCATAGGAACAGACACTGAAAAGAATCACCATAAAAATACATAATTTAGCCAGGTCAATATGCCCAAACATTTAATTATATTAAAATAGTGTTTATTAAAGGTTTATAATATAGCTTAGATTAACCTTCCCCTATCCCTAGTAGGGAATTCATTATGAAAGGACTTGACCTGCACCAACCAAGCCCACTGCTGCAGCACTACCAGCAAGGAAATGGTTTGAGTGATACCATGGCAAAGAAAGGAAAGGTGTCACATTATTATTGGTATTAAAGGTCAAGTTTAATTGCATCCACCTTAAACAGAAAAACAAAAAAAAAAATCTCATGCCCACAGAAGTGAACAAACCCCCAAACTTTTCAAGGGAGGCACCACTCCCACCCCCCAACTTCCATCAAAAGCCCTGCCTGCGTATAACCTCCTGCCGAAACAAAACCTCGGGAGCAGCAATTAATACAGAATTTTAGCAAACTCGATTGCTATTACAAGGTTTACACGGGAAGCTTGTGCACCTGCAGCCATCCAGGCAGTGATATGACCCCCAGAAGGAGAGATTAGACCTCCCTCCCCCGTTTTACCGCAGCTGGTTCTGAAGGTCTGAGCCACCTCCTATCGCTGCTGCCCTGCCGAGCACTGCAGGAAAACTGGGGATGCGAGACAAATTCTGAAACAACACCTACTCGTTTCCCTGGATTATTAATTCTCGTTTTGTTTTCGGTGCCGCGGCCGCGCTGGCGATTTGGGCCGACGCCCGGCCCTGCCCGGGGAGAGGGTGACAGGGGGAAACCCCCGGCAGGAACCGGGGAGGGATGCTCGGGGTCCCCTCCGCGCATACACCGGGCCCATCGTCCCTGAAGGCTTTTTTATCGCTATTTGCCCTGGCCCATCGCCTCCTCCCGGCATTTGCTAAGTCACGGACGGAGCGGCGCGGCCCGCGGGGGGGGGATACGGGCCCGGCGGAGGCTCCGCGCCCGCCCCGCCGCTCCCGCCGGGCCCTGTTTTCCTGCAGAGTCACCGCGGGAGCGGGGCCGGGGGCCGCGGGGAGCGGGGGAGCCGCGCCCTGGCCCTCAGAGCCCCCCCACACCGACCCGGGGGGAGGACACCGGGCCGGCCCCCCCGCCGCCCCCC
>VWPU01024715.1:0-22422 GCA_013398955.1 Callaeas wilsoni | reverse complement strand
ACAGCACCAGAGGTGCTGGGGATTCCTGTAGGCCTGGGCATGTTGGGAGTGTTGTGGGTGCTGTGGTGTCCATGGGTGCGCTGTGCTTCCACGGCTGCCCATGGGAATGGAAGTGCCATGGCCCCATTGCGCTTGGGGATGCCCATAGTTCTGCTGTGGTTGAGGTCCCAGTGGTGTCCATGTGGGAGGGGACACCATCCCCACCTGCCTCCCCTGCCCATCCCCTGCTTGCAGATCCTGGGGCAGATGCCTCGCTGTGTGGCATGGCAGCCACGGGCGCCTCGGGCACCAATGCGGTGCGCTACGGCACCATGCGCCCCAACGTACTCAACCTGCGCGTGGTGCTGCCGGACGGGCGCCTGCTCCACACTGCTGGCCCCGGGCGCCAGCCCAGGTGGGTGCCGGGAGGTCGGGGGGCTGTGCTGGGCTGGCCATGTGCCACGTGGGCGCCGGCTCACCAGCTCTGCGCAGGAAGCGGGCAGCCGGCTATGACCTGACCTCGCTCTTCGTGGGCTCCGAGGGCACTCTGGGCTTCCTGACTCAGGCCACGCTGCGCCTGCACCCGCTGCCCGAGGCCACAGCTGCCACTGTTGCCTCCTTCCCCAGCGTGGGGGCAGCCGTGGCTTGCACCGTCCAGGTGCTGCAGGCTGCCGTGCCTGTGGCCCGCATCGGTGGGTGCCTGCGGCCGGAGGTGGGGCTGGGGGTCCAGGTGCCAGTGGTGGATCTCAGTGCTACCTCCTCCCACCTAGAGTTCCTGGATGAGGTGATGGCAGATGCCTGTGGCCGCTTCAGTGGGATGGGGCTGCCAGCGGCAGCCACGCTCCTCCTGGAGCTCCACGGCTCCCGGCACAGCCTGGTTGAGCAGCAGCAGCAGACGGGTAAGGCTGGGAATAGGGATGAGGGTAGGGTGTCTGGGGCTGGGGCCATGATGAACACCCAGGGATGAGGGATGGGTTCCCAGGGACAGGGGGACCAGGGTGTTCTGGAGTGAAGCGTGGTGCTGGGGGAGCATGATGTGGCACTGGGGTGAGTGATGGATGTCCAGGACATGGGAGAGTGGGACTAGGCATGTCTTGGGGTGATGGATGGGTGCCCAGGGCTGGGTGGGGATCAGAGACCTTGAGGTCATCAGGATGAGGGACAGGTGCCCAGATCCTAGAATTGAGGGACTGGAGTCATGGATGGCTGCCTATGGATAGGGAATGGGAGATCAGGGGTGTCCTGAGGAGAGGGATAGGTTCCCAGGACCAGGGAGAGGGTGACCAGCAATGGATGCTTGAGATGGGGACTGGGAAGACGCTAGAATGAGGGATGGGTGTGTGGACTGGGGGTCTGCTGAGGGGCTCATGGACATACGACAGGGGGGACTAGGGGTGTCACAGGATGGTGGACAGGGACCCAGAGACAAGGGGCAGAGGGACCAGGAGTATCCCAGGATGTGGGATGGGTGCCCAGGATGGGCACTGGAGGTCCTGGGTGAGGGCTGGGTGCCTGCGGGTGCTGTGGGTACTGTCTCAGAGCTCCTGGACACCATCAGAGGAGATCGTGCAACAGAATGGTGGCTCCAGCCTGGCCTGGGCGGAGGGGCTGGAGGAGCGGGAGCAGCTCTGGTCCATGCGGCACAATGCCTGGTACGCTGCCCTGGCCCTGCGGCCCGGCTGCCAGGTGAGGCACGAGGATGGGGATGATGGCGGCAGCACTCATGGTGCTGTGAGTGCCACAGCTCTGCCCTCCCTGGCCCAGGGCTACTCCACGGACGTCTGTGTGCCCATCTCCCGCCTGCCTGACGTGGTGGTGGAGACCAAGCAGGACCTGCAGGCCTCTGGCCTCACCGGTCAGCAGGGCCACAGCCCCCTGGGACAGAGGGGCTTGGGGGGTCACCATCCTCCACGCCACACCCCATCTAACCCGTGGCCTTGCAGGACCCATGGTGGGACATGTAGGTGATGGCAACTTCCACTGCCTCCTCATCTTCAACTCCCAGGACCCAGAGGAGGCTCAGCGCGTCCACGCCTTCACCCAGCGCCTGGGCAGGTGGGGCCAGGGTGCTCGGGGGGGGCAGGGCTGGACGGATAGATGTCCCCATCCCCTGTCCCTCGCTGTCCCACAGGCGGGCGCTGGCAGCAGGGGGCACCTGCACCGGGGAGCACGGCGTGGGGCTGGGCAAGCGGGCGCTGCTGCAGGAGGAGCTGGGCCAGGAGGGCCTGGACACCCTGCGCTCCATCAAGGCTGCACTCGACCCCCACAACCTCATGAACCCTGGCAAGGTGCTCTGAGGGGGGGTGCCGGCACTGAGCTGGCGGTGGGGGGCCTCAGTCCCCGGAGCCATGGCCAAGGTGGCCATGCTGCCCTGCAGTGCCACTCTATGTGTCCCTACAAACCCCCTCATCCCCACTTCTGGGGGTCAGGGACCCTCAAACCCCCAATAAACCCTTTGCACTCACAATGTCCATGTACTGTCAAGTTGTTTGGGAGGGACAGGACCCCTCGGCCCCTTCCCAAGAGGCCCCTGTCCCAGACAGCACACACAGGGCAAGGCATTGTTGGCGTCCCCCTTCAGCCATTTCCCCTGAGCTGCAGTGCTGCCAGTGCCAGGTGGGAGCTCTCTGGGACCTGCCAAGCACTAGTGTGGCCATCCCCACACAGCAGGCACAGAGAAGGGGAACTGGTGTGGGTGGGGGGCTTCAGCACCCCACTGGCATCATCTGCTTCACCAAGAAAGCCAGTGAAATAAAATAACAGTGAATATTTTATTGAACATTGTTTTAATACCATATCAAAACACCTCGACTAATGAAGGAAGCTCCCCCCAAGCTCTGAACTCTTTTTTTCCCCCGGTTTTTTTTAATATATAAATACAGAAAGGTTTCCCGCAGGGGCACGGCCACCAGCAGGGGAGGTCTCACCAACGAAAACGCGCCCGCCGCGCCAGGAGGGGACGGGGATGGGCAAGGGGGGTCACTGCCATGAAATGACACCATCTTGGCACCTCCAGCAAAGCCACCCCTGTGACTAGGGGTGGCTGGGGGCATCCGGGGGCCACTGGGGCCTTCCCCGCACCCTCCTCAAAAGGGTCCAACTCAAAGCCGATGGAAAAGAAAGAGGGGAGGCGGTTTTGGCAAGAGGAGCCCGGCGAGGGGGCACGGGAGGGGCGGCGGGGATGCTGCAGCTCTCCAGTCTCTGAGTGGTTATAGCTGAGTTAAAGAGTGACCAGTCTGTAAACATCACCGGGGCAGGGAAGCTCAAATTGAAGAACACGCCAGTCAACACGAAGCTTCAGTTGTGGTTTGTTGTTTGGTTTTTTTTGTCCATTTTCTCTTTTTTTCTTCTTTTTTTTCCTTTTTTTCCTTTTTTTTTCTCATTGTAAACACTTGAAAGACGGACCCCTGCAACTCAGCAGGGGGGAGCAGTGGCCCCGCAGAGTCCCCATCTCAACACTGCAGGGGCCAGGGTGGAGATCTCCAAAAGGGAGATGGGAGAGAGGAGAAATTTCCCATTTAGTCAGTGCAAAAAAACCGAGCAGAGCCCCCGGGCGAGTCCGGGTGGGAGGTGGGGGGGTTGCCGGTGAGAAATGCCACGTGCTCCGTTTGGCCGGCTGTCCCCCGGCAGCTTTCCCCTTTCGGTTTGGGGAGAAAAGCCAAACATCATGGCAGGGTTTCGGCCGAGGGCGTCCCCGGGGCCTCCCTGGCAGGCAGAGCTCTCCTGGTGACCAGCGGCTGTGGAGGGGAGAGCAGGTCGCTCCGCTTTTCTCACACTGTCGTCTCCTGGATGTTTCTTTTTGTTTTAAATCTTTTAAATTAAAACAAAACAAAACAAAACAAAAAGCAGAAAAACAACAGAACAAATAAAAATAATAAAATAAAATAAAAACTGCGCCGTTGTCCCAAGTGGATTCAAGTTTCTGGGTTTTATTTTTGTCTTCTCGAGGAATTTAAAGTCAGCCCAAAACTCCAGGCGGGGCGGGGGGGAACAGGGAGAGGAGGTACAGCAGGTATAGCAAGGTGCCCTGCAAAGGCAGAGAGAGACCGTCCCGGGTGAGGAGCAGGAGCCCCAGCTGTCGCATCCCACCCTCTCCCACCCCATCCTCCACTTCCAGCCCTGGATTGAAACCCGGCATGGGAATATTCCTTCTGAGCAGCCCACCGCAGGCTCACCTTAGAGAGAAGTCAGCAAGCACGCCCGGCGGGTCAATCAGAAGGATGCTCTGGGCAAGATCTGTTCACTTCAAACCATGAGTCTATACAGCTGCAAGAGAAGAGCATGTTACCTGCTGAGCCTCAGGTGTCCCCGCCTGTCCCCTTTCCACCTGCCCGGCTGTCCCCTCACGGTACCTTTTGTGATAAATGCAGAGGCAGGGCAGCCTGGCTATCGTGTCCCCCTGCAGCAGCTCCTCCAGGCAGATCACGCACTCGCCGGCGTCCTTGGTCAGCACGTCATCTGGGAGGGGAGGACGGGGCAGCAGTGAGACAGGGACCACCACAGCATTCCCCTTCCTGGGATGGAGGGGAGCCCAGGGTCACTGCTGCGGAGGCAGGCGGGATGGGGTGGAATGGCAACAGTTCTGGAAAACACAGGCTCATGTGGAGGCACAGGGGGACATGGGCCTGGAGCATCTGGAGTGAACACAGCCCCTACCCCTGGCTTCCAAAAAATCACGAACTAGTAGGGGGTGAGCATCACTCCCATACCAGCAGTCAGGAGAGAGGGGGGAGATGCCGGAGCTTGCAGCCCAGTGCTCAGCCTCATGAGCCGCTCTGCCAGCAAGGAGGGGAGGAAGGAAACGACCCTTTGGGGGGCAGCCCAGGAGGACACGTGTCAGCAGGGCTCCCTCTGGCACAGACGGGAAGGGAGGGGGCCCCCCGGGGTAGGGGGCTGTGTTACAAAGGAGCCCAAAAGCAAAAGCAGCAGGGTTGAGCCATGGCAGGGGAGCGGAGTGGAGCAGCACCATCCCGTCGGAGAACAGCCCTCTTGGGAAGCCCAGCCAAGCCGCCTGCCCGCAGCAAATGTCTCTTCAGCCTGCCCGGAGCCATCCCAGGGCGGCAGGATGCCGTGTTCCCCACACAGCCTGGCGCTTACCGTTGTAGGAGAGGCGAGGTTTGCTCAGACACATGATAAAGTGCATTTCCATCTCGTCAGAAGCCACAGATTTGGAGCAAATGGGGCACTTGAAACCTGGAAGGAGCGCAGAGAGACCAGCCCTTAGTGAGGGCAGAAGGAGCCGCCTGCCCTGCATCCCGGGGAATCCCTGGGGCCATGGTGGGGCACGGCAGCGGGCAGCCCCTCACCTGCTGCCTGCATGGTGACCCTCACCCCACACAGCACCCACTGGGCACCCGCTCATCCTGTGCCCGCCACCAGCAGCGCCAGCGTGGGGGACAGCCACCGAACAGGGGACGGCCGACGAGCTGGCGCACTGGTCGTCCCCGTGTCCGCCGCGCAGAGGGCACGGAGAGCGTGCCAAGGCAGTGCACACGTGGCCAGCAGCTGCTGACAGGCCTTAAAGGGCGAGCAGCAGCCTGGGGCACACAGCACCCAGCCACTGGCAAGTGCAGGGGCACGTCCCTATGCCTGGGCAGTGCTGTCCCTGCTGCCAGAGCTCAGCACCACACAGCTGAGCCAGAAAAGCTGCAAGGAAGGAGGTTTTTTCTATGGCTGCAACAGAGGACTGGGAGATTGGAGCCTCAAACACAAATGGCTGCTTTGTCCAGCTTTCTGCAGGAGTGAAGTGGGTGCTCACCCCTCTGATGCCAGCCTGCCTCCCCAGGGGCAAGGGGACCCTGCAGGCTGATGAACCAGCTTGACTTTGGCCCTGCCTGGTGACTTGGGTTCTTGGATGAACCTGGATGGGATGCCCAGATCTGCTCTGTGACCTTGCCTGGGGTGGTGCCGGGGTGTCACACCAGTGTCATCACCTGCTCGAGCCACGCAGACCACCATGGCATCGTCCCCAGCCCCGCTGAGCGAGGCTGCCCCAAACGCAGTTTGTAAGCCCCAAACTCATAAGGAGCAGAACCCCAAGCAGCTCTGTAGGTCACCCATCTGGGACTCCCTGCCTTTCCACCGCAGGCAGCTTGAGGCCATGTGGTTTGTCACTGCCCAGCAGAGCAGCGCAGCTCGAGCTGAACACGCGCGTGCCACCACCACGGGTTTGCACCAGAATATCCAGCAATTCCCTGCCTGCAGAGAGGGAGAGGGTAATTTAAGGATCTGCCTTCTAAAAGCAGATCAGGTTTGACTGCAGTGCCGCTTAAGAGCTTTCTTCATATATATGCAAAGGCTGCTCATGAACGAAAAGAAAAGGAATGTACACAAATTATCTAAGGATGAATCAGGTTCTTGTTTGCCACCACGTGGATGTGGACGGGGCATTTTTTTTTTGCTTCTTGTAACGGAGAAAGTACAGGGTGGCTTTAAGGAGAGGCAGCTCAGACCTCTGCTGTGCAAACAGCCCCTGCAGTGCTCATTAGCCGCAGTGATAAATACAGTTGACTTCCTAGGTCCTTAGAACCTGCCCCTCCGGAGTGTCATTATTTCCCAGGAGGGTGCAGCAAGGATGAGCACCATGGATGGTATGAGACTGGCTCTAAAAGGACCTGCTAAAAGAGAAGGAGCCCTCAAGCCCAGGGGTCCGCCAGTGGGGTGTCCTGCTGGCCTGCAGCATTGCCACGCTGGGAACACATCCTTGCCCCAGTCTGGCTGAGCCACGGGGTCTCTGCTCTCAGTCCGGCCCCAACTGCACCAAGCCCCAGGCGATAGGGCAGCGCCGCAGCCAGGGCCTCGTGGGCAGCAGCACCGATCTGCCTTCTCCTCTCCAGCCTAATTTTACTCCTGACCGATTTATACCTTGTGGCAGCCGTGCCCATTAGCTGAAGTAGCTGGTTTTTTCCTCCTCCCAAGTGTTTACCCGCCCGGTGTATTTATAGCGTGGATAGCTCGGATAGCCTCCCAGCCTGCCTGCTGCAAGACCCAACTGGCCTCCCCTTGCGAGACACCCTCCCAGTGCCCCGCTCCCCTGGCAGCCTGCCCGCCCCTGTCCCTGCCTGAACCGATCCCGCCGGGAGCGGACGGTCTGCCAGCGCGGGCACCGGTCCCTACCGGGGGAGCTCTGGGCACTGCTTTCCAGCAGCAAGTCCCTGGAACGGCTGTGAAGGGCTCCCTTTGGAAAAGGCACTTTGTCTGCAAACTCTCTGTCAGGGCATGGCATTTGTAGAGGTTCAGTACTGTTCCCTGTGCTGTGTGTGGGCAGACCTCGTTTCCTCTGGTCCCCTCTTTTCCGTGCCAATGTGTTATTTTAAATAGCTGTCCCAGATCTGCCAGCTCCGGCAGCACCCGAAGGGATCCTATGAGACGTGCAACCGATGTAAAGGGAAAAGGCCCCGGATGAAACTGCCTGGTCTGTGGCTGCCAGGGCACGGCCGCCAGCAAAGCGGCGGGGCCAGGCAAAGAGCAGGGTCCTCTGCAGGCTCCGGCGAGCGGCTGTTGCTGTATCTCCAGGCCTCTTTGCTAGCTGGGATAGCTTTAGCACGGTTATAAATAGCTGGCATGAACACTCTTCATGCTCTTCACTGCTCCCTGGGCAGCTGGCTGGGGCACCAGGACTCCTGACACCGCCACAGCCCCATGGCAAGGACAAGGGGACATTGGGCAGACAGAGGGGCTCAGGCTCAAGCCCTAGCACGTATGTGGCATCCTCCAGCCAGCCAGGTCTGGGGGCTGAGCCAAGTGCAGAAGTACACACACACTTTTCTGGCTCTGCATTTCACAAGATGGAGGGGGGGAAAAAAAGGAAAGATGAATATGCAGTTGCGTAAATTCACAAGTTTGAGCAGGAGTGAGGAGCTGGTGTGGAAAGGCCGCCAGGGTGGGGGGCTGCCCTGCACCCCAGCTGTCGGCACAAATACTTGACATTGCAAAAGCAACTGCTTGTGTTTCCCTCCATGGCGGGCACAGGAGCCCACCACCAGTGGGAAAAGGGAGGCAGATGTGAACTCCCTCACCCCTTCTCCAGGTGACCTTTGGGTGAAGGTGATAGGCAGAGAACCACTGAGGCCAGGGGACAGCCGGCACCAAACAGCGGCAGGCACCAAGCCCGGTGCCTTGGAACATCCCTTCACAGTACAGGCAGGAGCCTGTCCCAAGGATGAAAGAGCTGCTCTCCACATGGCCAGCCCCCTCCGGGCCATGGTATTTTCCACATTCCCCGAAATCCCCGTTAATTTATCCTGCCTAAGCTGCCAGCCGGAGCAACGCAGGAGATTACATTTTGACAGCTGCTCATGGAAAATTCAGCTCCCTCCCTCCTCCTCGAGCCCTTTCTGTCCTCCTCCCACATGCCTTAAAAAAAAAAAAAAAAAAAAGAGAGGAAGGGCCCAGCTATTCCTCCTTGCCTGGGCCTCCCACACCCATGGGGAGGCCCAGGGGTTGCTCCAGGAAAAGGCCATGGACGCTTCCTCCCTCCCGAGCCATCTGGTGCAGCTGGTGATGCTCCTGCCCGTGACACATTAAACCTGAAGCTGGCACTGTCACCTCATGCAGAGATGTGTGGGCAGGTACCAGCTCCCAACAAGAGTGAGTGAAGAAGAGGAGGGTGCTGCAGGAAGGGGGCTGGCCTGGAAAGGCAGGTTCAGGTCAAGACCTGGACTCTTGTACCCTGCAGGAGACTTTGAGAAAGGTAAGGGCTTTCCAGGGCTGCGAGACACAGGATGGCAGGTGATCTAATCTCTCCAATGGCTCGGTCTAGAAACCAGAGCAAGTGGTGCTGGTGCTCTCCGGGGGCTACTGCCCTCTGAGTATTTTTAGGAAGGTTACATGGTTAATTTTAGAGAGTTGGGCAAAGTAGAGCTGGGAACCTCTGAAAATCTCCACTCAGTCCTATGCATGCTGAAAAAGCCTGGTGGTTAACCCTCACAGTGCCAAAAGCACTGCCACAGAAGTGCAGGGAATTGAGTGATGGTGGGAGGATAGGGATCCCTTTCCAACCCATTTTTAAGTATCCCAAACAGAGCTGATTCTGGAGCTGGAATAGGAAATTCCCATCACTTGTGTCTACCAAGTGCTACAACAGGGTCAACCACACCATGTCCTGTGAGTGGAAGTGGCTGCTCCCCTTGGGGGTGGGTGACACCATGTCCACAGGAGCCGCAAGCCTGTCCCAGATCCCAGGGAAGGGCATGTGCCATGCCTACCTTCACCTGCCAAACCCTCCTCCAGCTGGGTGTGCTTGCAGGCAGACTGCTTCCAGGCCATGGTGCTGTCAGGAGCAGCCCTGGCAGCAGGACACCCTGGCTCTGTCACTGGCAGGTGGCTGAAACCTGCAGAACAGCAGCTTTTCCGCTGCACAGCACCTCCAGCAATGGGAGGAAGACACCGGTGGGGATGATGTGCCCTGAAGGCAAGAGGTAGCAGCAGCCCACGCACAACGCCAGCAACTGACCCCATAGAGCACTCACCAACGGGATGCCTGGTTGCCCAGTCTCCCACTACTGCCATGGGATAAACCAGGAGCCCTGCGAGTGGGAGTGGCAACACAAACTCCCCAAAACGTGCCTGCCCCAGGATGGGTCCCTCCTCTGGTGCTCAGCCACCCAACAGGACACCTGGAGAACCAGGAGCTTAGGTAAGCCCCAGGATGCCTGATGATCATGGAAGATTTGGAAAGCTCAGCTGCACAGCCCATCTCCACGCCTCTAGAGAGCATCCTGGGCTCCCAGCCAAGGGAGCTGGCTTATATCAGGTGAGGATGAGTCCAAAAATGAGATGAAACCAGGGAATATTTGGTCCAAGCATGCAGTCCTGGTGCCTCCTCCTTGCTGAGCAACCCATGAGCATCCCACCCAGCACTGGGGCACAACAGAGACCTGGCAGCTAAGGACTCCATGAATGTCAACTCATGAGTGGAAGCCCACCATGGACGTGATGCTCTACCAGCCTTGGCGATGCTGCAGGAGGCAGCATCAAGTGCCTGCAGGCCAGGGCACCCAGCAGAACCAGGCCAGAACCCACCTCCCCCTGCAGAAGGAAACGGCATCAGCTGCATGGGCAGAGGCAGGAGCTGAGGTCCAAGGCAGCCCTGCTGCTCTGGCAGGACTCAAGGCTCCGGGTGAACTCCACGATGGTGCTGGGCTATTGTGCAGCACAAGGGCTGACACGAGCAGGGACACGTAGGCAGGAAGGAGCAAAGTACTTAAGCTGCCTCATTTGCCAGCTTTGAAAAAGTGAGCGTCCTTCCTCCTGATTCAAGGCTGCAGAGAGATGGGAGAGCACAAAGGATGGGTCCAGAGTGGAAATAAGACATCCCACCTTCCTGAGGACGGAAGGGAGGCAGGGCTGGGGGATGGCAGTAAACCAGCCCCAGATGATCAGCCAAGCAGGGGATGCAGCTTGGATGGGACATCTCTGGATGGCAGTGCTTGGAAAGAAACTTGATTGTTTCTGCTGCCTCGGCAGAGGGTCGGTCTTGCTTCATCCCCATCCCACCCCACCATTTCCTTGCTGATTGAGTCAGTCGAGCTTGCTGAGAAGGGAGAAAATAAGTGTTTGTAATGTGAAAGCAGCACCCCAAAAAGAAGCTACTTCTGTGCAAGGTTTTCCAAAGTCTAAGAAAAGCTGTCCCTGGTGTGCAGTAGCTCCTGGCAAAGTCCCTATGTGGCTGCTGTCAGGTCAGCCACACACCAGCCAAGGGTGGCAGGGATGTGCCATGGAACACGAAGCTGGCCAAGGGCAGCACCATCCTAATGCTCAAGGCATTGTGTTTTGGAGACACCTCTGTCCACTCCCACCTGACTCAAGCCACAAAGAAGAGATGTAGCAGCAAGGACAAGGCATTAGTGCTTCAGGTGGGATGTAGGGAAGCCACTGGGGTCAGAAAGATGCTGGACACAGAGCAGAGGGGCTGGGTGGCACCACATCACAGAAGCCCAAGGCTGGCTTGCTGCAAGCCAGGAGGCAGAGCTTTTTTTTTTTTTTTTTTTTTTTGCCAGTTGGGTTCTTATGGAGGTGGTGGGGGAGGACGGGAAGAAGGAGAACAGATTGCAATTCTGGGGCTGAGGAAAGCTGAAGAGTTGAAAAGGAGCAGGAGACACGGGAGAGGGAACCCCACATAAACATTTGCTCCAGAGAACCCAAAGCTATCGATTCTCAGCAGATGGACACACCAAAGCCTTACACACCAAAGCCTTCAGCACAGCCTACAGACACTGAGAAGCAGGAGGGCAATGAGGCCTGGTTATATGGTCACGGGATGTCCAGACACCAAGCACCCTCCTTGCCTGTCATCATTTGAATATTCCCCCTTTCATGGTTGTAATTGCAATTTTTGAACAGAAGTACCTATGCTAAGGCAGAGATCATCTCCCTCCTATAGCTCAGGCTATACTGCAGGATCAGTTCCCCCAGACCTGGATGAAAAAGGCAACTTCCCAGGGTCACCCTGTCTTCTGGCAAGTCCTAGTTTACCGCAGAAACACTCCCCCAGCTGCTGGGAACAGGTTTCATAAGGAAGAATGTGTAGCCCAAAGCTAATTTTAGCATCCCAGAAAAGAGCAAAGTTAAGCAGAGGGGTCCTGGGTGATGGCCCAGCAAAGGCATTAACACCTCCAACTCCTGCTGTCAGGCTGCAGGGCTCAGATTTACCACATTACAAGCTTATCCAGGGCTCCTGCTAGTCACAAAACAGGTCTGGGGCCACCTCATGGCTCAAGAGAACTGCAGGGATGCTCTGGTGCTGCCTCCACACCTCTCGAGGGATGCCCAGGTGTTCAAATTCACTGCCCTGAGAGGACAACAATCCTGTAGGCACACCTGGGAATTTCCAAAGGGTTTGCCTGAATGCCTGTTTTTGCCTCCCACGTAATTTCTCGTAGGAAGGAGGAGGCCCAGTCAAAGCCCTGCTGTGGGCAGCAATCATCCACAAGGTACACAGAGCCAACAGTAATGAGGGGGTCCCAGGTGCCGAAATGAAGGAGCACAGGGGATCCTCTGGCAGCACAGTGGGACGCAGCAATTTGGAAATCAGAGCAGAAAGGGACGGAGTTTGGCACTTTGGCTTGGCAAGGGCTGGGAGGGAGCAGCGAGGCAACGTCACGCAGGGACTGGTGGGGTGAGTCATTCCTGACTAAGACATCCGCTGGGGAGGCACCCACGGAGTCCCCACTGCCAGGCTCCAGCACTGAGGAGCTGCCAGAGGAATTCCCGCTTTTGGAAAGGTTGAAACACCAAAGCCTGACTTGAGCCACTCCCAAACACAGCCGGATCTGACCCCACGTGGTGATCTGCTTCCTGACCCTTGGGTTTTTCCACAGCAGAAAACTTGTGCTTTGATGCTGCTGAGGCTCCATCATGCCTCAGCTTCAGCTGATCTCTTGGGGGGATGATGGGACACTCCAGAGGCACATGATGACATGCCCTGGCTTTGTGATGCTGGGAGTATGGCCAAGCAGTGATCGCACCCATGTACCCCTTCCTGCCAGGAAGTGATTCCAAACAGCTCCTGGGACACCTCCTCCCCAGGCATCCCACAGCAGCACTGCACAAAGAGCATGGTGGAGGGTCTCTGTGCCTGGGCCATGGTGGCAGGATCACTGAGGCAACTGTTTTTCATCAGTGCAACACCCCAAACCCTTGGGTGCATGGAAAAGATGATGCTGTTTTTTGGGGTAGAGGAAGGGCAATTTTTATATAGTAGGCAGCAAACAGAGCATAAAAGGCACACAGAGCTGCACCCACAAGCAGTGCATGGCTGGGAAATACCTGCGGCCAGTTCACAGTGGTTGTTTCTGCAGGAAGACAGAAATAAATTTAAATTTTTGCACCACTGGGAAAAAAAAAAAATCTTAGTGAGGAGCATGCTGCAGAGCAAGCCCTGACCTTACCTGCCCCTCACATGGTAGGAAGGGCTGCACGGCACAGAGCATCTTCCTGCTCCCCAGGAAGGACTGTGCCTGCTGAGGGATACCCAGTGAATGCCCCAGGCTACCAGAACAGCAGGAAGAGGAAAAAGCAGCTGCAAAACTGGGGGGTGATCACACGTCTCTGTTGTACATGGTGCAGAAGGGGGAAGGATTCTCCACAGCACCAGGCAGCACGAGCACCCCTTTGACAGCCAAAGCCAGGGATTTGGGAGGAAGATCTATGCTGAGGATGGGGATACACCACTCCAGAGCTTCCCGGCTGCCTTTGCAGCATGGAGGCGGCTGGCAGACAGAGCCAGCTTTCTGCAGCTCCGGGAGCCCTCCGAAACACCAAGCACGGCATCTCAGAGGAATGAGCCCCTCGGAAAGTGGCAGGGTCTGCCCACGCTGGATCCTGCTGGAGGAGGCAGGAGGGGCTACACACTGTGCCACAGGCAGGAACAACCCTGCCCGGGTGTCCCACTTTCTCTGCCCCTTTGCTTCAACATGTGCCAACCTCCAACATGAGAAGACTTCCTTTTGAGGAAGGAGTTAGTAGGGCTGCAGGTAACAAAAATCTCAGCTGGGGGATTTGAAGCTCTCTCTTCCCCATCACAAAAGGCAATACCCAGAGGAGCAGAGAGTAACCCCACTTCCAGATCTGGGCAGGGCCTTGTGAAGCAGCATCCTCCCGTGAAACATTCACCCAGGACTAGGTGCAGGGTGCCACCTGTTTTGCACCTGTCTACAGGGGGCAAAAAGAAATCAAAGGCATCTAAAAACCCCCTCAGAAGGGTAGGATCCAGGCAAATAGAGGACTTCAAGGGCTATGAAGTCAGGCATGCAATAAATATGCAGATGGACATTAGTTTCAAAGCATCAAGATCTGACTGGGGACAACCTGAAATGCCAAGGCAGCCAAGGCAGGGTGCTCAGCCTCAGCCCATCCTGCTCAGCACCAGCTTAACAGAGGGTGGGCCCCAAAACTGATCTCAGCCCATACTGACTCGACCTCCCTGCAGACAGTAATTTAAGCCATCTGCCTAGAGCCAAATCCCCCCTCCTTTTCCCCAGCTACAGATGTACAGGCCTTGGATGGATGGATTGAAAGGTGGATCTAATTCCCCTGCAGCGCTTCTGACGAAGTGCAGTTCCATCGCCTTGTAGGAAGAGCTCCCAAATGAACTACTGCAATTACCCTGGCTGCAGGAGAAACTGCAGGTTTTCCCCTCACTGGTGACAAAGACTTCTCCAAAAAACAATCCCCCAAACGCCCACCACCCCAAGCTGTAATGCAACCACCCAGGATGTGAAGAGCAGAGCCCCCGGCACCACCCTTGAATCGCTGAGCTGTGATCAGAGAAACTCACTGCCACGGTGAAAGCCAGGGGGAGAAGGAAGAGAGCTGTCTTTCCAGGCAGCAACAGGCAGAGGCACAGAGGACATGGAAATGTCAGTGGCCTCATCCTGGAAGGAAATAAAATGCTGGGCAGGGATGTGGGACAGGGTCAGCATCACTCAGTTCTCTTGCCTGACTGCTGCTTTCCCCCTCTTGTGTTGCAGGCAGCTGGCCTCTAAAAATACCCACTGTTGTCATGCCGTCCTGCCTGCTTGGGCCAGGAAACAGCTCTGAGCAGCTTTCAGTTCCATTCTTCATTTGTGCTGCTGTGCTTCCCTCACCAGGATCTGTCCTAGCCCCTCTTCTGTGCCTGGCAGGTGACAGTCTCTCAGGAACTATGGCCGTAACTTGACACAGACTCAATGAACCAAGGGTGCTAACTGGGAATACACAACCCCGGGAAATTTCTCCTAGGGTTGTTAAAACTAGCAAAAAGGTAAATATTTCCACAGCATCTCTCTGTTGCTCTGCAAAGTGCTGCAAGACCGTTCCAAGGCACAGAATCTAGTTTCATGCCACTTATGGGAGGCCCACAGCTACATGAGTGTGCACAAGCACAGGGAGTCACAAATTTCCCAAGCTCATTCAGCCCCTGACACCACAGCTGTCCCCAGGTCAACCTGGTGCTGATGCTGGTCAGCTCTGGTGTATAGGGAAGGAGGGGAGAGAAGAGTCAGCTTCACCTCAGAGCTGCAGTACAGCTTCTCCAATGGTGAGGTACCATCCCCACTGGCGAAATACACCCTGGATGGAACACCCCCAGCTGCCCACAGACCCGGCGCTGGGTCTGAGCAATGCATCTGCTCAGGCTCAGCTGGTGGCACATGGCACAAACCTCGAAGCATGGAGGCACAGGAACCACAGCAGGGAGCACCAAGCTGGATCAAGCCCCCTGCCAGCAGCACAGAAACTAGCCATGGACCTGCCTGCTGCCTCCCTGGCCTTTGCTTCCACCTTCCTCAAACCCCAGACTGTACGGACCCGAAGCAGGCTGGAAAGTTAAACTGTGACAAGAGAAGCAGCCTCTGTCCCCCACCACAGGCACTCCCCTCCCCTGCCTGCAGCCCAGCAGGGCAGGAAACCTGCCAGCAGCTGGGCTCTGCCCACGGGAAATGCTGTGCAACGGCACGAGAAGAGGCCCAGGCAGCAGAGCTTCCTGAAGCTGCACCTCCAACAGCCTCTCATCAAAAAGCACTAAGCAAAAGCATTTGGCCAGGCAGCATCTGCAGGGGACAGCAGGAACATCCCTGGGGGAGTAATCAAGCCCCCAATGGGTTCACCCACATTTGAAATCTGCCTGGTGGAACTGGTGCAGGAAAGACATTTAAGACCCAGCTTTAACCATTCTTGCTCTACCTGAAATAAAAAATTGTCTCTATCTCTATAGAGGGAGGCTTGTTGTACCCCGATGTATGGCCAGGCCAAAGCAGGTGGGCAAAGTGCTCTGCATCAGGGCCTGCTGCTTTACAGCATCACTTGGCTGCTCACGTACATCATTCCCACGCCCTTATGGTTTCAGTTTTCAAGGGAACCAGGAGAAACCCAGGTCACATTTACTCAAAAACAAGTACTTAGCATATCTGAGGTTTTGGTGTACCAGCAGCAGATGCCATGAAAGGCACCTCGTGGCTGCCCACCGTCTGCTTGGGGCACCACAAGACTGGTCCCGGCAAAGCGAATTTATCCGAAGAGCCCGTTGCTGCCTGCCTGATGTATCACATGGGAGATTACATCGGAGGGGGGAAAAAAAAAGCCATTTTTTTTCTTCTCCTCCTCCAAAGTGGGCTTTTCTCCCTCCCTGCGCTTCTCCTGAAATTAATTTTCAGCATTTAGCAGCATTTTCCCATGACTCCGCGCGGCTGCCTTGGCCAGGCGCCAGCCTGATACTGCTCCTCCACCAAAGATGTCTGTATCTGATTGATCCTCCGGCCAGTGAACGAGAGAGGAGAGAGGAGCCTTAATAGCACATTAATAAATAAGAGAAGCCTTTACGGTTATTCCAGTCACCGGAACAAACATCTCAGCAAAACAAACCAGCATGGGATAAACTTACGTCACAGGCTGGGAAGACAATCCTGGCTGGGAAGTGGGTCAGCCCAGGAGCACGAGAGCATCATTCTCAGCATCTCTGGAAGATACATGTGCGGAAGGGGGAGAGGGCACCCAGCCACCTTATGCTGATTTATGCACAGGTTTATAGACGAGAGAGTCCAGTTAATGTGCACAGCAATTAGTGCCTCGTTCCTGGGGAAAGCAGTTGGGATTTCAGAGGGCACTGGGGAGGCAAGGCAGCGCAGAGACAACCTGCGCTAGCTCTCGCTGCGGAGACTGAAGATAACTGCCGCCACCGCCGGCTTCTCACGCACAACGCCAACGTTGACGCACTTAAACTTCATCTCCAGCTCTGGTGTGCATTAAAGCTGCCTTCGAGTCTCCCGTCTTCAAGTGTTCAGCACTTTGCTCTTCTGAGGTAGCCGCTGCCTCTTCCTCCCCATCCCAGGTGGATGCTGCCCTGGCAGCTGGCTCAGAGAAGGCAGAAGCAGAAAAGCATCCCCTCCTGACCTGGAGAGCCCAACGGCTGAACATCACCAGTGTGGGGAGTCATCAGGACCATTTCTGCACCCACTTCCCAAAAGGTCTGCAGGCCTGGCAATGATGCAGATGTTTGATCTGGCTGTCAGACAGTAACCAGCACCAAACCCACAAAAAGATGGTTTCAGGACAGTCATTTTTGGAAATTTCCACTAGCAAAAATAGATTCAGAATGGCAAGCTCATGCAGACCTTGGGGTGCCCTTCCCCTGGCCTAGCTCCTGGAAAGGGGGAGGGAAGCATATATGATGTCTGCATGTTGAAAACTTCATAGATTCAGTTGGAAGGGAACCACAAGGACCATCAAGTCCAACTCCTGGCCCTGAACAGGACAACCTCAAGAATCACACCATGTGCCTGAGAGCCTTGTCCAAACACTTTCTGAACTCTGTCAGATTTGGGGCTGTGACCACTTCCCTGGGGAGCCTTTGAGTGCCCAACCACACTTTTGGTGAAAAACCTTTTCCTAACATCCTGTGTAAACCTCCCTTAGCACAGCTCCAGGATTTCCCTTGGATCCTGTCACTGGTCATAGGGAGCAGAGATCAGTGCTGTCCTTCCGTTGCCCCTCCTGTGGAAGCTGCAGCCCACAATGAGCTCTACCCTCAGTCTCTTCTCCAGGTGGAACCTAAATCTGCACACCAGACTTGAGGTGAGGCCACATCAGTGCAGAGCAGGACAATCACCTCCCCTGACCGGCTGGCACCGCTGTGCCTGATACACCATGGGACGCGGTGGGCCCATTTTGGCTGCCAGAACACACTGGTGACAAGCTGGTGGCAGGACAGTCAGGGCTGAGAGCAGCTTTCTGACTAGCAAGCTAGAATTCAGCCTTCTTGTTCTGGTGTAGAGACTGCAATGGCACGACTAGCTGAGGAGCAAGGATTGCCAGGTACCAGCGAGGAAAGGCTCAGGACTCAAAGCTGTCGGAGCACAGCAAGGGTTCACCACAGACTCTCACGGGTCTCTTCCCAGCTTGCAGAGACCAGGGCTGCCCAACACAGGTGCTCACACACACCTTCAGCTCACCCTCCAACAAATAACCCCTGTTTCCCACCCTGTACTCTGGAGCCAGATTGAAGAGCACTTCCAGCCTTTTTTGCTCTCTTTTTTGCTCTAACTGCCTGGAGAAGGACTCAGCCCAGCACCCTGGCTGCCATCTCTGCACTAAAAACCTTCCCATCTTCCTCGGGCTGGGCCCTCCTGCTCCAGGAAAGTGCTGCTGAGAACACAGCAGCTCATTTGGCAAAGAAGGCCTCCTGACATTGGTGCTACCAGCATCCAGGACAAACAGCTTGCTCTGTCAGAGCACAGAAAGCCTGTAACATTCTTGGTGGTACTGCACAGGAGGATAAGCTAGGCGTTTCCTTGGGCTAGCCAGCAGACAAGGAGATATGGATTTATTAGAGCTTCAAACACTCAAGGGCTTTGGGTGATGAGTGGGATTTCCAGATAAACTTTAAGCTACTTACAGCCTCTGCAAACTCCCTTAGATCCTTTGATGAAGATGAATAACATGAGAGATACTAAGGAACCACACAAAACTGGAGACGTGAAACACTAAACCACACATCCCCCTTTTCTCCCTTCTTCCCACTAGCCTTGGCTTTACTGAGAAATCCTAATAGTCATAAACCTACAGAGGCATGGTCAAGTGCTACAGGCAAACTCCAAAGTTGTGCAATATATGTCATTTTCCACCCATGGAGGCCAGGAAGTGGATCTCAGAAACCCTGGGCAGACAGGGAAATCCCAGAGCAGTTTCAGGTGGTGCTGGAACTGTTACAGTGCTGGCGTATATGGCAGGCATGCCTTGGCAAAATCCCCATCAGGAAACAGGACTCAGAGGTGCTGTCCATCCAAAGGGAGGGACAAGCTCCACCATAAAGGTCAGAGCTCCTTGCCCACCTCATTTGGAAGGTACATGTAGGCTTCACTGTCCACAAGAGCAACAGCTCTCCTGCCCTCGTCCTGGGACAGGCTAGAGGCCATCAGTATCTAACTGCTCCTCCCATCCTGGCATCCCAGCAGCCATACTGGAGCCCAGAGGGATTCATCAGTGGGCTCTTCTCACTGATCGTCCCCATGCACAGCACCTTACAGTGATGCTGCAGCATTCACTGGCTTTGGGGACCACTTTGCAATCTCCCTCTGCACAGGCTTCCCAGCACAATCCTCCTCTCTTCCTCCCCAGGCACACCTAGCTCTTCTGCAGGCCTTCAGCTGCAGAGAGGGAAAGGAGTGACACCAACCAGGGAAGAGAGCTCAGCCTGTCCCAGCTCACTCCTCAGGGTCTCTGCCGAGGAGCCTGATGAGCCACAAAGCAGCTGGAGAGGCACAGAAACTCTGCATGGCAGATACAGGGAGCGGTGAGGCGCCAAGACTATCTTCGTGCTCCCGTTATCACAGGCATGCTGCTGCAACACCACCACCTTATCACTGCCCTCAAGTCATGGCTCCTCGTTGTCCCACTGATGACCCCACAGAGCTCAGGTTGCACTTTGAGCTCCCAGCTCATCCCCCAAACCCAAGTGCTCCTGGAAAAATGTGAATGCAGCCCCACATGCAGAGAACAGCACCATCCAGGTCTCCAGAAAGGGGCAGGCAGGGCAAGAATCCACTCTCCAGCCCTGTTATCCACAGAGTTTGGGAAGCTCCTCTCCTTGGTAGTACAGTAGCTCAGGCAGATCCCAGAGATCCCCAGGCATGCCTCCTGCTGAGTGGGTTTGGTACATCGTCGGTGGGTCCCCTCATCCCCACCCTCGAGTCATCCTTCAAAGGGAGCAGGGACAGTCACGCGCAGCAATGTCAAAGCTCCTCTCCATTTACCAGAGCACTGCTGCTTCAGCACTTTCCAGTGGCTAATGGAGTGGCTCAGCACCACGAGAGGAGCAGGTCGATGGGGAGGCAGGGGGGAAGACACAAGTAGCTCCTAACTGCCCTGCTGGAGGTTAACCAGCTGCAACGGAAGATTAACAGGAATTTCAGCAATTTTGAGGTGGCTTACTTCCCTGCAGTCTCCAAATCCTTCATTAACTTCTTACACTAAGAGAGGAAGAGTGCAAAAGTTAAATGAGCTCTGACAAGTTTTCAGAAGGGTTTTTAAGCATCCTCCACTCCTTTTGCTATTAATTAGCAACGAGGAAGAACCACCACCAGGAGAGGCTTTGGCACGGACTGAACAGCTCTCGCTGCTGCCCGCGCACGCTTCAGCTCAGCTCAAATGCTCTCACAGGGCCCCAAAAGAGGCACCAGAGAAACCCAGTTCTTGCAGCACTTCCCACAGCTCACGTTGCAATCTTTCAAGGGCACCGTGTTTAACTTAGCAGCACTGCACTAACTCGCTCAAGTGGCTGAAAAACATCTTGCTCCATTTTGCAGCTGGTTTATTTTTCTGAACAGGTTTTTGCCTCTCAGCACTGCTGTTTAAAATGTAACTGATACTCTCTGACCAACCATTGTGAGCTGCAGGGTGTTTCTGTAATGAGACCCTCCTCACTCCAGCACCAGGCGCAGCAGAAGCCCCCGTGTCCCTCATTCCCACGGAGGTTTGTGGAATACCTGGAAGGATGCTGTGCCTTCGTTGCTCTCTGCGTTTAGAAACCAGAGCAGCAGCACAGTCTGTGCAAGGTCACAGAGCAAGAAAGTTTGCAGGAGTGCTTGGTCTCAACTCTGGTGCCACACGCCAGCCCTCTCCATCTGCCAGGGAGGATGGCAAGCGCCTGGCTTATCCGGATCAATAGGAATCAGACCTGGGGCATTCTGCCACTGAGGATGCAATGCAAGACATATAGCTTCAGTCCGACTGAGAAGAGCAGCCCCTGGAGACTGGGCAAAGGGAAAAAAATCCCAAGTTTTTTTTTTTCCCCAAGAAGTAGGAAAATAGGCCCCACGAGACTCTTCTTGCACTTTGTTCTCATCCACTGATTCAGTTTCAGGCCTTCCTGAAAATGAGGCATTGTCCCAAGGCATATTATGAAATTCCCAGACCATGTCACAAAAGGAGAACACAGCATTTGTGAGGGGGACGGGTGGGAGAGAAATCCCAGACTATACCAGGAAATGCAAGGAGACATCCCTGAAATGACTTCCCCTCCAGCCAGGAGGGGAAGGGAGGACCTCCCACCTCGCTCCCTGTACCCAGCCAAAACTAGGTCAGTGACACAGCCCTGCTCGCAGCCAGGGCTCCTCTCCAGACACCGGGACACATGGAAGAGTCCAGTCGGGAGGGTGAAGGGAGTAACCTTGCCCCTTCCCATAGCCTAACATTTCCTGCAAGAGAGCCCAGCTGGTCCCCCAGCCCTGTTAAAGAGGCAGGCAGTTCCTCCTCTGCTTCCTACTCAGCACCACAACACTGCCAGCTGGCTTGAAAGAGAAAACCCACTTTGGTCTCTCCCAGGCCCCTTATCAGACAAAACAAAGGAAAAAAACAAAAGATCCCCACACCTTGCTTTCAAAGGCTGCCTCTGCTTCTTTCCCAGTTTCTAAGGCCAGAAACTGCTGCACCTGACTGGTAACCCTCAAAACACCTTCAGAAGAGACACGAGGCGCTCAGCCTGGTTGCAAAAACCAAGGTCTAGAGCTAGAGCATGCTCAAGACCTCAAGACCACTATCCCCCAAGCCAAGGGAGGTGGGGTGGGGGTGCCGCATCCACTGCTTCATATCCTAGAGCCAAAACACCTCCCTTCTAGAAAGCCTCCTCCCTTCACAGACCCTTCCTCCCTTGACCTTGACACAGATGCCAGCTCCAGCACGCACCCACCCGTCTGTGCCGGGGAGAGGATGGGCACGAGGGTCCAAGAGGGGGGCAGCTCCCCCCTCCCGGATGAACCGCACCCACCGCCGCCCCCGGGCACCCACGGAGGGAGGGGAAGCCGGGGGAAAGCTCCGGGTAGCCGGCACTCACCGCTGTGCGAGCTGAACCACCGCGGTGCGATGTGAAGGGGCAGCGCGTCGGCCAGCGAGGCCCTGGCGCCCAGGTACAGCATCCCGTCTCTATGGTGACCGCCTCCCGTCTCCTGGAAACCGTTGCCATGGGCGTACGTGGAGTCGGAGCCCGGACCGCCGCCGCCGCCGCCCGGGGCCCGCTCGGCCTCCCCCGCCGCCCGTGCCGCCGCCGCGTACAGCCCGAAGGGGACGGCGCCGGCCGCCGCCGGGTCCATGCCCATCCCGGCCACCGAGCTGACGGAGCGGCTGCGCAGCCCCATCGCGCCGCCGCCGCCGCCCGCCCGGTAATGGCCGAAGGGGGGCGGCCCCCCCCCTCCTCCCGGCGGCGGCACGGCGCTGTCATCCGTCGACACCCCCGGGAAGGGGCCCCGCGAACGGGTCGCCGTGCTCTGCTTGCCCCCCATGTGGGCGCCGCCGGGCCGGAGGGAGCCGAGCGACAGCCCCCCGCGGGGAACGGGGCCGCGCCGCCCCCGCTGGGAGGCGAGAGGGGGCGGAAGGAAGCGGGGGGGCGCGGGGAGCTACGGGCGAAAACCCATCCCCGCCCCAGGCATCCTCCCCCCGCCGGGCCCGCAGGGGCGAGGGCGCCCCGAGTCCGCC
>VWPU01024714.1:0-16300 GCA_013398955.1 Callaeas wilsoni | reverse complement strand
CCTGCCCGCCGCGCCACGCCCGCACCTGCCGCCGGCCGCGCCAGGGGTCGGCGCTTCCCAAGCCGGTGGATGGCACGGGGAAGGCGTTCGGCACAAGGGGGATGCCTTAGGGGAGGCCTGAAATAGTTGCTGTTTCTTGAAGTGCGAGGTCGGAAAATATGATTACTTAACAAAACACAGGCCTGCTTTGTGTAGTAAAAGCATATTTTCAGCAATGTCAGCAAAAGAGAGAACTTTGAAAATCCATCTAAGCTCAGAAACTATAGAGTATACTTCAGTTGGTTCTGACTTTTCATAAAGCCCAAAAAAGTTCACGCAAGTAGCCTAACAATTGATAAGCATACATAGATGACAAAGTTTGTGTCTCTGCCCCTCATTCCTTCTCCCTTCTCACTATGAATGTAATGCACTTCTGTGGATAGTGTCTGCCAGGAGCCGCTGGCCTCCCACTGCATCTCCTTGCTTGGCTGGTCACAAGAGCACATTGATTTACATAGTCATGGGCAACGGCCTGCAGGACACGGCTCTGCCACTGTGCCAGCAATGGCATGTAGTTGAGCTGTGAGAGTGAGGAAATCGTGCAGCCTGTACCCAAGCTGCTGTCTGCAAAATCCCACTTCAACCACTGTCTGTCTGTTTGGTATAGGACATAGAACAGGAACAGGGAGGCACAGAACAAGGAGAGTAACAACCCACTACATGGAAAATACATAGGGCAGAAGAGAGCCTGGGAAATATCAAGGGATGGTGACAAAAGGGACAGCCCAAACAATACAGGTCCTGCTTTGGCAGAGATCCAAATGGTGTCTTCCCTCACAGAGCCCACCAAGCAGCAATTGGTTGTGCCACATTAAAATAAAAGAATCATTACTTTGTCAAGTCTGTGAAAGAAAGGGGAGGGGAATCGAGTTGGAGACTGAGAATTCATGGTAATATTCCTTTCCTGTTGCATGATCCTTGGAGATTAGAGGCGGCTTTACCATCAAAACAGAGCCATGGGGGTGGCAGCTTGCAACAGCAGGTGAGAAGAAATAGTCTAAGCCAAACAGCTTCCAAGAAAAGGGCCATGGGATCAAACATCCTTGGAAAACAGATATGGCCTCCATTTTCAGCTGAAACAATTCCACTGAGATTAACTTGGGTCAGGTTAATTTAACAAAATATGCTGACGTTCACTTGGATTGGGTTAATTTAACAAAAATATGTTTCATGAGGACACTTTCTATGTTCTTCTGTTAAGCAATAAGTTTATGGTGGGATTCATGCCTTTTTCACTAGGACGACACTGGAAATGAACCAGACCAAATTATCACAGTGTTTTGGGTAGGCTGCCAAGCACAAGGAACAACTGTTCCAAGTAAGAAGTGCTGTAAGAGCCCAGCTTCTGCAGGTGTCACTCAGAACCCTAAGAGGCATTCTTAGATTTTTTGGGGGGGACAGAAAAGGATAGAGATGAGATATTCTCATGCCGTAGTCTTAAAATCCAGATTTTGGCTGTGACTGGAAAAAGAAAAGTCAAAAGAAGTGTGTGTGTCTGCATCCCCTTGAAACAAGGCATTGCATGGATCTAATGGGAAGCCCATTTCCATTCTGGGAGATTTTCATTCCCAAAATCCTTTCCTGTCCATAGCTCAGTGCAGGCTCAGAGACCATCACCCTGGGGCTTCATGTTGAACTAACTCCCTGTCAGAGAGATGTCTCATTTAATATGTCATATTTAGTCAGGTAAGTATTTGTTTCCATATGTTAGTTATATATCCAACTTTAACCCCCTGGTTTTGTTGGGGTTTTTTGTTTGTTTGTTTGGGTTTTTTGTTTGTTTGTTTGTTTGTTTTCTAACGCTTACCATTGCTTCCTAACCACACAGACCTAGGGGCAAAAGGAATTTCGGTGACTAATAATTAAATGTGGCAACATACAATCTCTAGGTTCCTGTTTGCCACAGCACACAACCTTGTGCCATTCTCCCACAGTCACCTGCAATACATGGGGAAAAGTAGATACCTCAATGGCATCCATAACTACCAGCTTGCCCAATACTGCTCCACCCAAAACCAGCCACTGTGAACATACTGAGCTTACACACGAAGAATTGTCTTCCGTGGAAGGTACCAGAACAATTGCCAGCTTGGAGTATGTGTTAGATACCCTTCGCCTCCTTCCTGGGCTTTTGCTTTGTGGTAGGCATGTTTTCAAACCCTCTTGCCTGCAGAGCTCTGTAGCTGATTGAACACTTGGCTGGGTAGGTGCCTTTGTGACAGGACAAAACTCTCTTCTACTGCTGGGTCACTCAGCTCCTTCCTTTGTATTTCTCTCCCCACCTCCCCCCTAGAAGGATGGGAAAGTATATAACGCAAGCCCCTTCTTCCCTTTTATATAGAAGCATTCTCATCCTTTCCGGACACAAACCAGTTCTCCTCTGCTCCAGAGTGGGGGTAAAAGCCCTCAGTTCTCTGGATTTCCCGAGAGTGTCCTGAAAATTATTATATAGAATTTTGGGAGTATGGCCATCATTTATAATACTGATAAGTATTGTCTAAGAATGCTTAGAGACTGAATCCCTTTTGGAGTGTATGTGAGGGAATATTGGAGAAGGCATGAAATAGCTACAAAACAATCAACCCACATCAAGACATCCTGGGGCAGAAGTACAAATATAGAAAAAACAGATACAAATATACAATCTGGGGAAAATTCCACACGAAAACTCTATGGAACTTGCTTACTTCTAGATTTAGGCATTAGCTAAGCAAGAGACAGCTTTTATGGCCACCCTAACCACATCATCTTCAGTCAGACCTCACAATTAAGCATAAGACCCAAATCAAAATGAAGCCTTTAAGTAACAGGATTAAGATCTGCTCTGATCCAGCACTTACTCTTAACCTGCTTTATTAAGAGGATAGCATTACTAACCATTTACAGGAATTAATAAGGCAGAGGAGGTGACGAAAGAATCCCGATTGCTCAGCAGGTCAGTAGCAGAACCCAGTTTCTGTCTTCTTTCCTGTAACAGTTCCTGTGACTTACTGACCCCTAACCAAACTGTGTCATCCTCATCAAGCCTGCCTTCCCCGTTTTAGAGAGAGGACCCATTTGATTTTCCTGTTACACTTTAAGCTGTAATAACATTTAAACTTGAAGTGGATCATTTATGAATTCCAAGTACTTGCCTGAGTTTGCTCAAGAAAGTCCTATCACTATAAAGTGGCTTTTGCTTAACAGGCTTCGTGCCAGCCAATTTTTAGTGAACATGAAACTTTCTAAGCCAGATCATCCTGGAACTGGGGAACATGGAATCTTGTGCCCTAAATCCATCATTCTTGGTTGCTCATGCAGAATTAATAGTCTCAAGAATAGACAGACATAAACTCACTGTTTCTCTGAATAGAAGGCTTCATCCAGGTGAGGCAAGGCATAGCCAGAAGAGTTTTGCAGCATCTCTGCTGGTTTGTTTGCAGATCTACTCCAGGGATTTTTTACTAACGAAAATCTATAGTAGCTAACTCTGTCCTCTTGACAACTCATAGACTGTGCATTTAGTATACCAGCTAAAAGAAAGGACATTCATTAGAGTAGTTAATGGAAAGGATGCCATGTTCTGAGACGTTGTATAGATTTAAGGAGATTTGCTGTCATGTAGGACGGTCAAGAGTCTTTGATTTTCTTCGTCAACTGGAAGAGTTGGAAAAAGAACCACATGGTATTACTGACAATAGTTTCTTTTTCATTGTGCACAACTGAATAAGGAGCTTATTACCCACTGCACTTTCTGAAATTTTGGCATAATTCCTGAAATGTCAGACTTCAGGAAGAGTGACCAAGGACCCGGCAAGTTATAGTTCTGTCTGCACTGAGAGCTACTTCCCCACTAGCCACACTGAGCTTACTGAAAACCTGATGGATTGAGGTCGCAGTGGACCAGCATCTACTGGCAAAGCACTCCTGAGACATTCTCTGGGTTTCTTATGAAGGGGACAAATGGCGTAAAAGTGCACAAGGCTTGTGCCTCATTTTTGCTTGTTCCTAGGAGAAGCTGCTGCTGCCAAGTTCAGTTGTTTGTTGTTCCTACATGAAAAGCTGCTGTTGCCAGGCTCAGTTGTTTGTTGTTTTGCTATTTTTTTTTCAGTAAGTATAGAGTGGGGTTTTTTTGCTGCACCAGCAAGAGGTAAGGTGCATCTAGGCCTGGAAATAAACCTCATTAAATGATCCAGTGGTTACATGCTGGGAGATCCTTGTCTTTGCAATCATTTTGTCTTCCAGCAGCACCCCCAAGTAGTCCTTAGGATTATTTGACTCTCTGATTGACCACCATGGAGCCCTATAAGGACATGGTAGATTATGAAGAAAAGTATATATGATGAAGTTTATGAAGGATTATTTTAAAATGTTTTAAGAAAGAAAAATAATCAGACAAGACTTCAGGCTTTTATCTGGTTTGTTCTTACCCATCATAAAAGGAGAGAAAAGCTTAGAGGAAGATTATGTTTCTTCTCAGCAAGTTTTGAGAAGTCCCAAACACATTTTGCTTTCAGTTCCCATGAGAGCTGTCTTAGTAACCTCTCTAGTAACACATTCTTCTTCCACAGGAAACTTTCACAGGGAGTGATGCAAAGTATGCAGTAAAGTCTTCTTTTTGACTGCAAGAAAACATAATTTGGCATTTACATCTTGTGTACACTGAGACTGAGAAATTATTTACCATGGATAGGGAAGGCAAGACTTAGTGGTAGGTAAAATACAGATAAAATATTACTCAAAGAAAAGGCAGGTTTAAATATGAATGTGACCAGGGAAGTCAATTCTATGGTAATCATCTTTGTAACTGAAATCCACAATGAATTATTGATTTACCAACAAATAAACAAATAGAAAAAGCACTGAGAGTTTTCTGAATCTATTGAATGAGAACAATCATGTCAGAAACCATTGTTTAAAAATGTGTAAAATGAAGAACGAAGTTCATGACATACTGAATTTGTAGAGATTATACCACATGTTTAAATCCAGCCATGTTTGTCTAAGGCTCAAAGCAAATGGAAACTAGGGCCAACACAGCTTTTACGTCTTAAAATGAAATTATGATCTTAATGCTTATGATAAGAAAGGAAAGAGGAAGGGAGTTCCCCTGGTTAAGTAATCTCTATTTCACCTTGATATCTTCCTTTGTGCTTTCTATTTGAAATCTGATTAAAAGCAGAGCTGAGTGCTATATACTGCAAATACCCCCTGCACATCTGAGCACTTTCTATGGGACCAGCTCTTTTAGCGGCTTTTTTTTTTTTTCTGGTGGTGGTTTTTGTTGGGTTTTTTTTGGTTGGTTGGCTTTGGTTTTTAACATCAAAGTAGAGATGTGTTAAGATGATGCTGACAAAAACTGCATGTCAAATAACATTAACTAACTTAGTTCATGTGCTTTGTAGACAGATCTGTGTTTAGAGCACAGGTGAGGTGGTAAGGAAGGTGGAGGCAAAACAAATGCCCACTGGTTGATAAAGGGAAAAACAGTTCACAGTCTGTGTACAGTTGTTTGTTTACTCCAAGTTGCTTTATAATATGCTGCTGACATTTGCATTGCTCTGACTGTGGGAACGAGGCTGTAAGAGTTCAAAACCACAAGTAATAAGCTATTTCAATTTAACTAAGGGTGCCCAAACTCAGAATTTCAGAGCTAAGAGGGCAAAGTTCAATGTACAATTAATAGACAGGGTATCTTTTCTTTTCGTGCGATATGATACTGACTCACATCTTTTAACATCAGTTTTGAGATCACATTGTTTGACTTTCAGCATAAACTAAGCTCTTGAGTTTCACCTCGTGATTCTCAAATCCAGTGTGTAACATTAGAAAGGCCTTAAACCCCAGTCTCAAGACTGAATGGCAGAGATTCTACCTCCTGACCAGTTCTCTCCAGAGCCAAGTGCTCTTTCAGTGTAAGCCGTGCAAGTTGTTTGAATTGACTGGTACTTGTATTTCTCATTCAATTTCAGAAGCTGCATTATCTATAATGCAATTCACAGCTAAATAGTCAGCCTAAAGTAAAACATCTAGGATGGCCCTGGCTAAGTCAGTAATATAAGCTGGGCATTACTGTGCAGTTTGGTGCCAGACCATTTTCTGGTATTTTTCTCTAATTGAAACAGAAAAAATTCCTTGATGCAGAGGTTACTAGGTAAGGTTCGGAAGTCCCAAATATCACTCTAGCCTATTTTGCCATTCAGGACTGTCTCTTTCAGATATCTTCTCTTATTTTGCCTAGCCTCATTTAAGTGCTCTATGCAACAAGGCTGTCCCCCTTTGAATGTTAGAGATCAGGTTTATTTTGTAGTGTAAGGCTGGTTAACCTTAAAGACTGCATCTAATAGTGAGAGAAATAGAAAATACGTAATATTGGGGATGCAGTTAATTACTGGTCCATGTATTATCTCTCCTACTCTGCATCACTTGCATCTGCTGCAGACATGGACATTTCCAAGTGCCATTAGGAGCTGAAGTTGTTTGTTCTCCCCTCAGACCGCAGCCGCCCAACAGCAGTGCAGGCTGCACAGGGAGCTCTCAGCACTGAATAGGAGAGAATATACTAATGGAGATTCTTCCCACAGATAAAGGAGAGTAGTTTTGACCTTAGTGTATCATGAGTAAGACACCAAGCTGGAGTCTGAAGTACAAGTATCCACCTGTCTCTTGGGAAATCCTCTGTTTGCTCTGTGATAACAATAATGCTGAAAACAGGCGGGCACTGATGAAGACGTAAGACCAACTACAAGGGAGGTACAAGAAGGGTGACATTGCTAAACAAAGTAGAACACTGCCTACTTTCACCAGACCTGAATTTTAACTCTGATAGTTAGCAAGGGCTTACCTGGAACTGTACCTCAATTAAATATTAATTCATGAGAAAAAAATATTTGTGTTTCATAGCAAACAGCTCATACACAATTTACAAATGGCTACATATATCCTTAATTGGTTTTCAACGACCCTGCTAAACACTGAGGGCAAACTAAATCCATTTTATGTCAAGGCTGCAGATACACAGTCACCTTATCTAATCAGCCCCAGCTGCCTTAAAGGCAGTAACTCAGAAACAAAGAGGCTACCAAACCAAATAACTTCTGTGAGGCCTTGCTGGAGGAGAAGGGGATCAGGTTGATTACTGTTCACCTGCCACACTGAGGCATGCAGGTAACCTGAAACAAAGGGAGTTTTCAGTGCTTCCCAATGACACACCTACCCTGTGAAGTAATTACCTCTGACGCATGACACAAAAGATAAACACCAAGTCTTGTAGCATGTTGGCTAGCAACTCACCAAAACACTTTGGAAAATATCAGTATGCCTCCTTTAAAATACTGGGTGAATTTCACCTGTTCGCAGCAGGTGACTCAGGACCTGAGTATTAACTGAGTAGCACTCAAGCCTTCAAAATTAAGTTGACATGCTGCCTTGGATGTAACCAGGATTTCACACAGACTTGATTTGCTCCTAGGAAGAACACAGATCAGCAGCTCATTTATTTAATAAGCTGGTTATCTTTTACAGGTGGCATGATGAATTCTTTGGTGTCTTTTAATAAAAGACAAATGTCAAGATGAGACGGGAAAATCTGTCACATGTAAACTTACGAACACCTTCTGTGCTATGGTTTCATCTGTGTGATGTCTCAGCAATCGCTAGCAACAGCTTTGGAGCCAGATTCATTGGTCAACTGCTCTGTTTTCACCTTCAAGCACTTCCAGTGTGGGAGGAGAAGGGTGAGGTGCTGCTGGACTCCAGAAGTAGAGTGTTGTGTCCCTCCACTTGGTATCAGTTGAGGGTGAGGACTGGGTGACTCCAGAGCTGGTCCTTCATGAGCTAATTATTCAGTATGTTTAATTATCTTGGAACAGTAAAAACATTGTTGTTGCAGCAATCAGAAATGAAGTAGAGTTTCTGTATCCAAAAAGTTTGTCTGGTTTTCCTACCCATGCCATTTGGCCTTATGGACTTTACTTTTTGGCCGTATGGACTTTGCTTTGGGTAATTTAGTACAAACATATATCTATTAGAAACCTTCATGGTCATGCCTTGGATCATCTCCAGGGCCAGGCCCAGTTTGTTCCTGGGCGAGACCAGGAGCACGAGAGCTGGGAACACCTTGTAGTCCTGGGTAAACCATATTGTCCCTAAGGCATGCTACGCTGTTCCCTGCAGGATTTTCCTGTGAGAAAGTGGGTTGCCCTTTGTTGTTCTACGTGGCTGTGTTCTGCCTGCCATGGCAGATGTAGAGGGAGGGGGAAGTACAGCATCAAGTTGTGGCCTTCTTTTGCAGGGTTCCAATGTTAAGCCATTGCTGTGAGCACTTGGGATGCTGTCATAACAAGGGCCATACCAGGTATCCTCGGCTGTTTGTGAAACAGCATGCTGAAGCACCCAGGATAGACTCACTTCAGAATGTCCAAGTGCTCTGGATCCAGGGATGCAAATGGCTTCTTGCCTGCCACTCATAGGGAATGTGGTCTTTGAGCTCTGTTTGTGAGAGCCTGCAAGAAGGGCTCAGCTGTCTCTATGCCTACACAGCAGTCCAGACCCTCAGGGTAGTTTCCCTGCCCAGCCCTCCATGGCTGCTCTGCCAGGCAGGACAGCAGCATAGAATAGGAAAACTGGGAGTCCTGGCCACTGGCTTGGTTTCCCTTTACCTGTCTGACATGGTGAGGCAGGAAAACACCAAAAGGGCCTTAGAGATGACAGCAAAACAGGGTGTGCATGTACGGCTGATTCACAGGGTGGAGTAACAGCTGGACGCACTGGCAAAGCAAGACACTGGTCTCACAGGTGGGGACTCTCTGTAGAGAAGATGTGCCTGGGAGGGTTCAGGGACATCCTGGAGAACTGTACCTAAGGTGCTCCCAGAAAGTCATGTGGACAGGACTAACAAAATCACTTCACACACTTTATTTCTCTCCCAGTGCAATCATCTCTAACAACACACCAATTTTTCCATTTGTGTTCGAAGTTATGGGAACTCTCCTGATCCCTTTAGGAGGCTGTCCCATAAGCAAGCAATGTAACACCAGGAATAATTTTCTAATGTATTATCTTTCCAGATATCTAAATGTGCTCCTTCCCTTCATTCCTCTCAATGCCCTCCACCCCTGTCGCCTGAAATAACTGCTCACTCATCACTAAAGTTTAGCCATGCTGTGCTGTACAAATCCAGAGAGATAAGAAACAATATTCTTTAGATAACAGCACAGAGCATTGCACAATGTTCTTTCTTGTCTCAGAGTTCAGTCTGCACCCTCAGTTAAAAGAAAAAGGAATGTTAAAACAAAAAAATCAACCTCTCTTTACAGAAATTGCCTTAAGATGCAGCATGCAATATAGTTAGTGCAGTGCTAAGGACTTTTGAAACAGTGGTGTTGTTTCAAGTAAGATTGTGGCGACCATTTTCCCCATGGTTTCCAATGTACAGTATTTGAAACGATCTCTTTTTCTGTGCTTCGAGTAGCAATTAAGTATTGTGTTTCAAATGCCACCACACAGCAATGGTGAGTAAATAATGGCTTAAATGAGAACTAAGAAAAAGGTTTGTTTGCTTTTGCAGGTGTTAAATTTCAGCAGGACAATCTAATTCAAACAAAGTCCTAAACAAAAGTTATTGGAATTCCTGACTGACAACCTGAGTTTCATGTTAGACAAGGCAGATAATCAAAATAATCTCTGCTGGCTCTAAAATCTCTAACCACTGATTCTTACTGCGGCTGTAAGTTTCTGAGATTGATTTTTTTTAACTTTAGTTAAAACAATTTTGTTTAAATTGCTATTGTATGGGAAAATGATTGCAGAAAGTACATGGGGTTAAAAGATTTATTTTGTAATGAGTATCCTTAAAAAAATCCAAGCAGTAAAAATCACACTGAGAAGTACATTGCAAGATTTAAATGTGGATTTAAGTGGTTTTCTTGTTCTTCCGGTAACTCGTTTATTTCTCCCTTGAGAAGAAATGCAATGTACCCAGTACCCAGATGGATTAAAACTTAAATCCTGTAAACTATCTCAGAATATCAGGAAAAATATTAGTGAAAAGGTAATTTAATAATTTTAGACAATAATTAATTCTGCGTAACCCATTTATGGTAAACTCAGCTACAGTGAAACCCTGCTTGAAGAGAAGAGAATGAAAGCTAGAGGTTGTTTCAATGCAAGCTAGTGATGTTTGTAAGTGAGCCCCTTCCCACAGAACTCAAGCTTGCAATCCTGTCAGAGTCCTTCAGAGTCAAGACAGTGGGACCAGTGTAACCGAGAGGTTTAGTGGAGAAAATTCCATTACTTCACCATGACAGGCTTCCATGGTAATTCTTAATTGGTTACTTTAGATTAGCCTCTCAGCCAACCCTTGTTAATGTGAAATGATAACCTTGAACTGTGTTCATGGTTTAAGTATAATCCAAAGACCTGCATGAAGTGCAGAGGAACAAAGTCAGAAGTTATTTTGCACTTGTGGGAGGTCAGAATCAGGCTGATTCTGTCAACCTGATCACAGGATCACAGCAATCCAGCTATTTATAGGCCTTATCAAACATGAGATTTAAGAGTCTGTGTGTGTGCCAGTTGTCTGGAAATAGATCTTACCAGCCTGATTCTGCTACTTTTAGCCACGGTTCTGCTACCTGATTTCTTGTGCAATCTTATTTAAACATGAGTAGAGGTGGAAGAGATGAGTTCTATGTTTCTTAGAAAACTTGAGATGATGTGAATGGAACAAATTAGTTGTTCAGCAATTATAAAAATCTGAGGTAATCAGGGAAAATTGAAATGGTCCTGGTCAGTACAGCTGCCCTGTTTGTTTTCAACTCAAACTAAATGTCTATGCTTGTTGTTTGTCCTAGACAGAGACAGAAGAGAAATTCTTTAAAATAATATATTCCTTTAAATCTGATCTGTAACGTAATGATTCTCAGGCTGGCTCCAGGTGTTCTGGGCTAGAAACAGGCTGCTGTGGGTTGTGCCAGGGCCTTCACTGGAGCATGCATACAGGGCAGTACATGCAGGATGGAAAGGGCCTGCTACAGCAGTCAGTAAACTTTATATTATCCTAAAATTATAACAAGTTGGTTTAACTTTTCTTAATGTCTTTTTTTTCCTCATTAATCATTAATATTCAGTTAATACAGCAGTGAGCAGAATGCACCCACAGGTCTATCCATAAAGGAAGTAATTTACTGCCTGCTTTACAACAGTGTTGTATAAACACTTGAGTTGCATTTAGTACAGCATTTCTGTGGGAGTAGTGGCACATTCAGGTGAGCGAATACAACACTAGAGGAAACCAAGCACTTTCAGTCCAGCACCAGACTACACTGCTACCAGCCTGCAATAGTGTAAAAATAAATCAATGTTACTAATTAAAAAGACTGAGGAAGTGAAAATTACCCCAGCTCTTTAAAACTCAATGTTTGTGTTAGTTCCACAGCACTTCTGCTCTGTGCAGCTTGAATATGGCATTAGAGAGACCCTGGTCTTACTCCAAATGCTCATGGATTTCATTCAGTCAGGGTCAGACCCAGGATGGGTACTTGAACTGACATGGTGAGGAAGGAAGCCCAAGGGACTGTCATTACTTCCCAGCATCAGGGAGGTCTCTTACAAATGCCTTAAAATACTCTTCAAAGTTAGAAGTATTAAAAAATAAATAATTCTACAACCCCTGTATTGTCCTGTTACAACTACTTCTGTATGAGAAGCAGATTTAGATTCCTCTGTTCCTGATCTCTCAAATCACAGTTCAGATTTCCAACATCATTATTCAATTTTTTCTTTCTTGACAGATGTAACAGTCTTTCTCACAGTGCAGCTTCACTGCTGAACAGTAAATGGAACTGACCCAGACGGAGACTGGGATCTGCAAGATCCTCCTCAGATTTGCAGTGTTCCCATGCCTTAATGTGCATGTCTAAACTGTCTCTGAGACCCAGTAGCAAGGCATGTTGTACCTCATTGTGAGGCTACTGACTTCAGCTTTGCTGGCATTCTCCAGGATTCAGTGAAATTACAAGACTTGTTTAACCCCATGCCTTTAAAAAGTCTTGGTAAACTGGAGCCTGAGTAAAGCCCGGGCCCAGCAGCCATTTCTGTACATGCTTGAGGATAATAGTTGACTGACGAGTTCAGGGAGAGCTGATGGACAACTTATAGTGACTGTGATCTTCAGTACAGCTAATTTACATCCTTAACATTTTTAGAATTTCAGTATGGTGTCTGTACATCAGAAGTCACCGTGGCATACATACTACCCTGTTTTCTTGCAGACATAGGAGCTTTGAATTCTTACTCTCAACCCTCCTACATTCCGATGCAATTCCTTTCCTTAATGAGCATGCACCCAAAATGACCTCGTGTTCCATTCTGCAAAATGGTGCACTGTTTCCCTGAGTGCTGGAGCTCACGTTTTCATGACAAAAGTTGCAATTATTTTTCCATGCAGCAAGATTTGCAACAAGACTGGCTTTGAAAATAGATTTTCAGCCTCTCATTAGGGTGACAAGAATTTGGTCAGCCTGGTAAGAAATCTTTTGCATATGGCAAATTAATTTTATTTAAGCACCCCTTTACATTAGTCTTTTAAAAGAGTCTTCTGAATGCAAAGGCATATACTACTCCTGTAATGCCCTTCCCTGTGCATTACAAATTGTTTATTAATGAGGCAGGTAGAATCTGACTTCATGCAATTGATTATGACATTGCGTTAACAACTGTAATATAAAATTAGCTCCTTTCATGACTATAACATCATTCCCAAACTTCCCTCCATCACATGCTGTTCTTTATTGGTAACAGTTCATTCTTTGTCATTCTGGAGTCTCAGAAAACTCTGAGCTGTGCACTACACTGCTGACCAAGGCAATGGCAAGGCAGAAACTGGATCTATGTAATCATTAAGCACTACTCAGTCTTTCCCCCCTGCCCCCCATCAGTAGATGAGATTCAGTGAGCACAAAACCTCATTGACATTCCTTGATGATGTCTTTGATTTGTGGTGGTGGCAAAACTGCTTGTTCCAGTAACATACAATTACTACATTTAAGCGATAAAACCCACACAAACCAACATCTCTGCTAACAGTGCAGTTTCACTATTTTAATGTTGCAGAACTACTTGCATTTTATTTTTGGCACAAGTTCTAATTTAATTCCCAGTTAAGTCAATGCGAGCTTAGAGAATCCTTCCCTTTGCTTCAATGATAGGGGATAAGCCCAGCAGTCAAGGTTTATTCTCCAAATATTAGCAGAAATGCTCCGCTTATCAGGCAGTTCATACTGTTAGCTCAAAGGCAATAAAATCTTTGCATCCAAACATAAGCTTTTGTTAGATCTTAGTTGACAGATGGATTTATAAGTTGATAATACAATCTTGAACTGTTAAATTGAAGTGACATTTGGGAAGTGTGGATATTTCCAAAACTGATCCTAGAGGAACAATACTGAAATTGTGATGCCAGTGAACCTTGACCTTCGAATCATTGTAAAGGCACAGCTAACCAGATATGAGGTAGACCTATACTAAACCTGCAGACTTAACTTTCTGCTCCCCTCTAAACTTTTTCCCCAATAAAGAAAATTTAGCAGTGGGCTCTATAAAAGATTCCATGAACATTTATGCACTGAGGGCATGTCCTCAAGCACAGTAAAATTCCTGAAAAGACTGTCATAGGCTACAATGGACTTGTAATCAAGCTCTGAATGTGAGCATCAAGAGATTCCCCAGTTTCATTTTCTAGATATGATCAACAGTGGTGGAAGTGCCCAGCTTTGTGAAATGTGTACAGTTTTATAGTATGCTGTTGTATATGGCTTGATAGTGGTCCCAATGCGGCAGCTTGGGAACTCTTATAGAATAGTACATGTTAAGTCCTGAGTCAACAGCTTTTTGGAAGTAGGTTTTCTTTTGATGAATTAATGAGCAGCAGCTCTTGGGAGGAATGCATTTCTCTTTCTTTCAACAGTGCTTCATACGTAGAATACATGGTATTCATACATAACATAATATATAATACATAACACATGTAACTTGTGCATGAATGATACACTTCTAAATGTATCACAAAGGACATATAGCCAGGATTGTTCTTTAGACATTACAAAGCACTGCCAGCCAAATAGTAGCATAATCTTTAGTTTAAACAATTCAGTACTCCTGGAAACAACTTTTAAGCCATAACATAAATGGGTTCTGAAACCCTAAAACTGAAGATGGACAAACAGAAATAGCTTCTGCAAAATTTAGGTATTTTACTCCACTTGCCAGAAGTGTAGTCTAAGTCAGAAAATGGTGTGACCTAAACCATTCAAAGTGCGACTAATTGATATTTTACTGTAGCTGCCAGCAGACAAGAAATATAAAATGTCCTTCCCTGTCTGTGTGCTTAGCATGTGATAGACTTATGATCTGGCAGGAACTGCCCAGGAGTCTTTTGGCTCAGGCTCCAGATTAACACAGATCTCGCCTGCGCAGACAAAATCCTGTGGGCCATGAAGGGCTTACACAAATGGCTATTTCAGGGCCATGCCAATATATTGTTGCTTTTCCAACCTGAATTGCTCCCAGAAGATGCTGGGAGCACCTCTTCTACTGGCTGTAGAAAACTGGGGATTTCGATGCTCCGTGTGGCTTGATTTCTACATTCTCCTGAGAGTTACATCCAAGAGCTTCAGGGATGATGACTCCTTTAAGACTTAAGGAAGACAATTTGCACAGCTTGTTCAGTCCCATGCTACATTTGCCAAGCCAATAATTGCACCTTTCTTGAAGCGCTGTCTTAGCTGAACAGAGTTTGGTGAACTGGAGAAACTTCCACACTCATGTAACAATACCGGGCAATTGGATCTTGACACTACTTACCGTGGAGCTCTTTGACCACATGAAATGGCAGTCTGCTCTTCCACCTTTCCCGGCAGAGTTTTCTGACCCTCCTCTCACGTGTGCATCGATGTATCCACCAGGCCTATTGAAGACTTGAGGGACTGCAGCTGCCAAAAAACATATCCCACCCATCAGCACACACTGTCTCTATAAATGGAGCATGAAAGTCACACATGGCTTTTATGGGCGAGGTGTTCTGGAGCCTATTTTTGAATGGCACTGAGTCCTGGTAACATTTAGCCCATTTGTTAAATGTTTACAAAGTACTTGTGCTATATGCAAAAAGAAAAAAATTCTGCAGTGACCTGAGGCAATGGACTCTGCTATCCTGTCATGGAGGACTGGGGATGTGAGGATGCTCCTATCTACAGCCTCAAATCAGCAAAGCTGAATTAAGGTATTTTAAGGTCCAGAAAAGGGCAACGGAGTTGGTGAGGGGTCTGCAACACAAGTCGTATGAGGAGTGGCTGAGGGAGCTGGGGTTGTTTAGCCTGGAGAAGATCAGGCTCAGAGGAGACCATGTCACACTCTACAATTCCCTGAAAGGAGGTTGTAGCCAGGTGAGGGTTGGTCTCTTCTCCCAGACAACAAGTGACAGGACAAGAGGATATAATCTTAAACTGTGCCAAAGGAGGTTTAGAATGGACATTAGGAAGAATTTCTTCCCAGAAGGGGTGATTAAACATTGGAATAGCTGCCCAGGGAGGTTGGTGGAGTCACCATCCCTGGAGGTGTTTAAGAAAAGGCTGATGTGGCACTTAGTGCCATGGTCTAGTTGACAAGGTGGTGTTTGGTCATAGGTTGGGCCCAGTGATCTCAGAGGTCTTTTCCAACTTAGTTGATTCTGTGAAGATAGCCGGTACACCTACAGATGGACACAACCTGGCTGCTCCCTGCATGCTCCTTTCACTGGTGTCAGGGGTACCAAGGTGCCACAGCACACTAACAGTCAGACCAACACCTGAGGCAGCTGTGCCTGCTGTCACTGCTCGCTCACACCCACCTCCCACCAGGCTCACACCCGAGCCCAGCTGCCCCTGCCAGCCTTCCAATCCTGCGCTGTCCCAGAGACAAGCGACTGCCAATGTTCTCCCGCTCTGCAGGTCTGGCTAAGGATGAACGGCCTGAAATACGCCTCTGCCACCCTGCCTGCACGCCTCTGCCAATCCCACCCTCGGGCGCTGCTCCCCTCCCCAGCAGCAGCGGGCGGGGGCTCCCCCAGCCACGCCATCCTAAGCGGGCCGCGCCCGGAGGTGGCAGAGGGGCTGGGGGCAGGGACGCGCCGTGTGTGCCCGCTGCGGCGGGGCAGGAGGCGGCAGGAGGCGGCAGGCAGGCGGCAGGGGCCCGCCGGGGCTGTTCCGGAGCAGCGCGCGGTGCCCGGGCATGCGCACAGGGCCCG
>VWPU01024713.1:0-12763 GCA_013398955.1 Callaeas wilsoni | reverse complement strand
TGCTGCCACAGACTGTTCTGTACTTATCAATCATATTGATTTTCTTTGGACTCAAAGATACTGCCTTTTTTTTTTTTAATGGATTGGATGTGACTGCATATTTCTAAAATACACAAAGGTGGGACAACCAAAAATGTATAATAATGAATTGTTTTAGCCGTATTTACTACAGAAGTTACCAGAGCCTTGGTTGGAAAACATATCCCTTCTGGTCTGGGCCAAGTGCATGCCAACATGTAGTATATTTTCATTAAGTTACATGATATTAATGTTTTCAGGAATCACTTGCGTTCTTCCACTCTGCCTGCCAGAAGTGTTGCCCAAATCCATTCCCTATTTAATCGTGAAGGAATGCTGTTCAAAAGATTTGGGGTCAGAAGTGCTCAATAAATCAATCCAGATACACTCCTAATGAGTGGTGAATTAAACAGCATTTGCTTTAGGATCAGAGGTCCTCCTGGGAGATTATTTTTTATTGCTAGAAGGATTGTTCGCTTGCAGGTATCAGGAAGCTGTGAGTTAAGATCTGTTAGGAAGGTCTACAAAAGAATCTGTGTCTTCTTTACTGAACGCATGTGATTATGTCCAGACAACAATGATAAATAGGTGAGACTCATCCTCCACTGGAAAATCCTGTTTCCTAAATTAAGGAGGAAGAAAAACTTTGTAGCTTCAGGTGGGATAAAATTATTCTACATTTATATCTCCAGGCTCCTGTCTTACAAACCACAACACAAGAATTTAGAACAAGGAGTGTGAAGAAAAAAGCTGAGGTGGAAAAGAGATGTTTAGAGTCCTCACTGGCCAGCAGGAAAGGCAGCTTACTGTGACTATCAGAGGAGTCTCTGCAAGGCTGGGCAGGAAATTTTTCCTGTGATAGGGAGTGAGGGTTAGAGAAGCCAGGGCTTTTTGCTGCCCTGAAGGACAATGTGCAAAATTGCAGGCAAAATGTCTGAAATGGAAAGGATGTTGCTCGATGTAATGTTTAGTTTATTTCTAGCGTTCTATGCTTTTGAAAACTGGTGTTTTTTCAGAGCATTAGAAATTAATAATTCCACATATCTGTCACTCTCACTTCCCATCACCACCCTTCTCTGAGCAGGCCAACAGGTTCACTTGTGCATGGAGGTAGCAAGTGGATATAAAATGCCCCCATGCAGCCTAAGTGGCATCATGAGGAGCAAGTGAGACTCCCTGAAAAAGCAGGAGAGGATCATGTCCCACACCAATACCTAAGGAGCCACACTTCATGCTAGGAGAAATTAAGAAACCCATGCATATAAAAGGACATGACCATCCATCATCATTCAATATTGTCAGGAAAAGTGTAGCAAATTCCCTGTCATGTTCAGAGAAACGCAGATCCTTTCTCTTTGCACATTATTATGTTTTTATCACACATTGCGCACTTTGCATCACGTAATTCAATTTAATTGTAGTTTAAACAGATAGTCTGGAATTGCATTTTTTGTCACAGTACCACATTTGGACACAAATATCCCACAACACAGTAGTGTAATACATAATCATGGAGGGGAGACACATGGATCAGGTGACTTCCAGGTGAAGGATGTGGGCACAGAAATTTGAAATATCCCCATAAGGAACAAGGGCTTTGAAACCACAGTTTCCACAGAATACTTAGCAATTCATGTTCTGGGACTAAGATTAAAAAGAGATTTTAAAAGAAAGTGTAGGTCAAAACTTGGCATTTTGTTTCTGTGGAAATGCTGACATTTCCAGACAGTTTCTTGTTCCGTTCTGGATTGGAACAAAGCCTAAAAAAGTTTTACCTTTCCTGTGGAAATGAAATTCTGAAAATATTTTGTTCTAGGAAGCTCAAAACATTGTTTTCCACCTTTTCTAAAATCAAATGCAGCAGATGTGCTCATGGGGAGGAGAGGAGTGGTCTTCTCAGATAGCTGCCACGTCTGAAGTGCAATGGTGTCAGATGTGACTCCACAGCATTTCCTGGACTGTTTCTAAGATATGTGGAGCATAGAAACTCCACGGTCCCATTCTTTCTTGGGCCTCCAGACAGGCCATCTGCCCTGCTGTGCTGCAGAGCCTGGGAGCTGCAACTCCTGAACTGGAGCTGGACATCATCTGCTGCCAGGAAACACAGACTGACAAGAAAGCTCCAGCCTGGGTATGGCAAAAGTTACCAGAATCAAAAATATTTTCATGAAATATTTTGGCTTGGACATATGACCATGAATCAATCACCAGTTCCTGACTAGTTAGGAACCATGTAGGTTTGGTGGGTAGTGAAGCACATTATGGAGCTTGGACAATCCTAGTGGCTCTTATGCCAGTCACCTGTGGGAGAACTGGGTTCTATCAAAGAGACTAGCCGGTGCAGGAAGTAAGAATTAGCTTCAAAAATCCTGAGATGACCCTATGGATATATAAAAGCCCAGGGAATGTCACTGATGGAAGTAGGGGGGTGTAACTCGTATGCAACAGGAGAAGGACTGAAGGGCTAAAATAGTCTGGAGCAGCCACACTAGGGTTTAGGTTATTTATGTTGGTTAGTCATCTATATCTTTTCACTGGTTTAGATCTCACCTCCTTTTGAAAATGGGTTTTGGACCCATAAGTTATCTGGGCACTTTTAATAGTTTTATCTCAAATTAATAACTCTTCCAAGAGTAACTCCAATATTTGCACATTCCCTGTTTTATAGTAGATATTATTTATCCCCACATATGTCAGTTCAGAAGGACAGACCATTCAGGAAAAGATGTGGTTTATTATATAGCAGTGATGGATGGATTCTTTATAGAAACCACTTGCATGTGAGAGAACAACTGTTGTGTATTAAATACATTCCCTGTATTATGCATAGAGTTCATACCTGTCATTGAAGTAAAAACCCAAAAGGGAGGGAAAGAGCAAGAAAGCTTATTAAAATACATTAAATATCCACATAAATATCAAACAGTACACCATGATTTTTGTTATTACATTGAGCATCTATGGAAGCCATAATGATGCAGTGCTTGAGAAACTTGGCAAATGCATTGAAGTGCCTGGGACATTTTGTTCCTGTACTGAAGAAGAAGAATGAAAACAGCATATCGAGGGGTTAGTTACTCATAAAACATTAATAGCTGGAGATTTGCCAAATCTTTATTATTTTTTCTGGAAATGGTATTAGATATTATTCAAGAAGATAAGATTTTCTTTCCATATGTCTATACCAGTTCAGTATTGGAAGGTGGAACACATACCTAGGGGATTACAGGCCCAGAAAACACCTTTTCCAGGAAAACGAGCTGAGTGAATCACTTCAGACAAAAATGTGTTGAAATGTTAAACAAGTGCTGTCTTGATTTAATGTTCTTGTTAATTATAAAAAAAAAACCCTCTATGAACATGCAGACAAGTTAAGACTGATATTGTTTTACAGAACTAAAGGAAACAATGAAACTGGGCACATAACCTCAAACTATTCTGAAAACATATAAGGAAAAGATTAGTCCTGTGTTATTCTGAAGAACCAGAATTGTCATAGCCTTGTGGTTTCTGCTACAGGCCAACTAACAAAGACACAGCCTAGGAGACCTCCAGATGCCAGAGTTGTTTTCAAACTTGGAGCCAGACAGAATTTATTGGACAGGTCTTGAACCTCAGAGACAGCGCAGTTTGGCCACACCTTCAAAATGAGACTCATCCCAATGTGGAGATTCCCCAAAGACACTCCAAGGAATGGGAGCATGTAGTTTATAATGCAATTGAAACATTAAACAGTCACACAGGCTCTCTGCACTCTTCCTCACTTAGTTGTTTAAAATCGTTATTAGGGTCCTTCACATGGTGAACTTCCTCCCTGAATTCAGTGTACCCGCAAAGTGGAGGGCAGGGGAAGGATTCTCTTGCCTTCCCTTCTCCCACGGGTTCCCTGCATACAGATATGGGTGTGCATATATATATATATATATATATTATCCTCAAAATGAGGACTGGGAGATTTAAAAGGACAAGAACTCAAGGCTTGTTTCTGTTGACAGGACAGGGAGAAGTATAGCTGAGTTGTGAGAGCTCAAGACAGACCCCTGCCAGCAGCAGAGGAGCACAAGAAGCCAACTGCACCGGCTGGGATTTCTTTGCCAGTTATAGTTAAGTAAGAGAATTTTATTTGTTACAAAAATTTGCATTTAAAAGTTGAGAGGAATTGAGTTCTTGTGTCCCACAAGCCCCAGGGGCCAGCAGAGATAGGAAGAAGAGTAAGATTTGGGCTCAGAGAGCATGAGGAAAGGGAGAGAGTTTCTGGGAAAGGAATATCTGACCAACCAGGTATGTCTCTAAGAGACACTGTCATGTTTCTTCTCTTCATTTAAAAGATCTGGACTACTTTGGGGATGTTCTGGGCAGTGAGGTGGTGGTAGAGAAGAAGTAGTGAAAACGAAGAAGATGGCAGCAAGTATCTGGCAAGACAGTGATAGGCGGAGTCTAATAAAAAGAGCACCATAGATATCTTAGGTCTTTCTGCCAAGCCATAAGGGTGTGATTACTTTTCTTGGAATATGCTGTAATCTTCCCTGAATCCACATGCATTTCAGGTGCAGAACAGCAACTTTCTCTGTAGTTTTCTCTGAGTCTGAGAAGATTCGCCAGATTTTCCAAGCTGATACTTTATTGTTTTTCCCTTCTTTGTTTCAGTTCTTCTAGTAAAGCTCATTTCTTTGAGCCCTGGTAAAGTCTGGTAAGTAGAGAGATTAGTCCTTCCTGCTGCTTGGCATGGGGCATTTAGTTCTTGGATCTCTGAACAGAAAGTTTAAGCTGGTGACATGGAATTTTCCCAGCAGAAAATCAAACCCAGCCCAGACTGGTCAGACTGACAGTAAATAATTGCTAAAGGATGGCATGAATAGTGAAGCATATATGGACATCTTTAGCATGCGATCCTTTAATCCAGGGAAATAAGCCAACAATAGCACAAGTACAGTACATGAGTGAGTATGTTTTGTTCTACATATACTTGTAGGCTATGTACAGGCATGTATTTAGAGAGAGAAGGAGGGAGAGGGCAAGAGTAAACACACCTGTGGAAAGCCAAATAAGGCAAGATAGGAAATACAAAAGCCCAGATACTCAAGCTCATGATGGCTGGTGGCACAGCAATTGCATCCCAGCCGAGGCTTCCAGGGGCTTGAATGCAACTTCAGCAGAGAGACCAGCCTTCAGACTTCCATTAAAAGTCACTCACCCAAAATGCACTGGCGTATAATGAAGTCATTGCTCCACCCTTCCCTTGGCTGAGATGCAGGGCACTGATGTAACAGGGCACCTTCCCAAGGAGCTGCAGGTGGTGGCTGGCTGTTCCCAGTCCTCTTTTCCCTGCTTCCATTCCCTCAGGGATCACCTCTGCTGCCACTTGCCTGCAGGCAAACTCGGACAGCACAGACTTCAGCCACTCAGTTGGTCCCACATGGCTCTGATTTCCAATTCTGCACAAGCAACAGCCACCAGGCCTGGAAGGCAATTAGAAAGTCTGTCAAATACTGCCAGTTACAAGGCAGCATTCTGCTGAGAGCATGGCCTGGTACTGATCACTACAGGCTCTAAGCCCAGCCTTTTTTTCTTTGCTTCAATTACAGGGCCTTGAAAGCGTCTTGTGTTTTCAGTTGCGATTGTCATCACACTTCAATGCAGCGTGTGCCATGGCACGTGTGTGAGCACAGCTGGGTTTCTATACAAAACCAAAGATATTTTGCTCTACAGGCCTGTGCATACAATCCCCCAATCTGCTAACAGCCAAATGTGTTGGGCTACCATTTCCAGTGGAGGATCAAAGAGTATATTTAAATGTTTCTAATTCTACATCCAAGTAACTACAGAACGTCACAGGCAATGGGGGTGGCACTGGAGTGGAGGAAAGGAGGTGTTAGAAGAGCGTCTTTGCTGGGTGCACATGTGCAAATTTGGCTGCATGTGTTCACTTGTGGGATATGGGACTCATGCTTTGGGTACTGCACCCAGAGGGGTGTTCCCACAGGCCAGACTAACCCTCTATTCCTGCTACGTGCCCTGGGGCCTAGCCACACACAGGCTGCCCCATGCTACCACAGGAGAGCCCATGTTGCCTGGCTGGAGAGCAGCAGGGCTCCCAGGTGCCAGAGACTGAAATGGCTAATACCTTAAACATTGCTAAGATCACCAAAAGACTTCTGTCCACTGTAGCAAACTGCAAAGAAACAGCTGCTCATCTACTGAAGCCCACCCCTTCCTGAATATGCCTCCTGATTTGGACTGCAAAAGGACCTTGAGATAAGATAAGGTGGTACTATTGTCCAGCTACCCGGGGTTAAAGGAGAAGAATGTCTCCAGAAGTGTAAAAGAGTGAGAGTGAACTGCTAACATGACCTGCGGTAACAGTCCAGGTAATGCAAGAGGTTGGTGCTCATGGCTCAATCAGCTGGGTGCTTTGCTAGTGATGCACAGAGTGGTCTCCCAGGTGCAGAAGGGCAGGCACACCTGAGGCTACAAACTGGGTTTCCAGATAAGGGAAGAGGCTGATAAGAGGCAGATCCTGCTAGGTGGGATAGTCCTTCTTTTATCATTCCAATGTCCTCCCTCGAATAATGACTCAGCTGTGAAAACCCTCCTGGGAGCACCAAGGACATTCACACAGTAGCCTGAGTAGCCTGAGCTATTCATCTTGGATGATGGATCATAAAGGCCACGATTGACTCAACTTGTGTAAGAGACAGCTGCAACGTCTTAGAAGGTGTCAAAGACTCGTGAAATGTTCCTGATCCAGTATTATATCATCCAGGGGAGATATCAGGGTCGTTTCCACCTAGTCTCTGAGCAATATAAACCCCATGAAAGGAGAGTTTTGTGGATTCTTTTCCTCCATCACTTCATGTGTACAATCTGCAACCACTGAGAAGACCAATGGGATACCATCAGAATCTACAGAGTGGCGATATCTTTTTTTCTACTTGATCTGTTTCTCTGTCACTCTCTTTCTCTCTTTGCCTTTCCCTTATCTCTCTCTACCACTCACTTACTTTTAAATAAAATCCATTCTATTGACTTCAGCGCATGGTTTACATCTTAATTCAGGCAGAGTCACCTCATAATTTTAACAATCAGATTGTAGCACTGGGAAAGGGCAATTCATCTCCAAAGTCCATCTGCAGCACTCACATGCATGCAGGCAGGCTGGGCAACCCCTGAACCTGCCACACCTCTTCCTACCCCAACACAAGCATGGGCAGGTCTGTCCATGTGATGACCTGGCTTCCCAGTCCTGCCCTGGCTGGGGACTGGTTTGGGTCTAGGCAATGAAAGAGAAGTATATTTCTCATCATCTGGTGGGAATAACCTCTCCTTCTTGCTACGTGGTTTCTCTCCAGTCAGTGCAAAATATTTGGCAGAAGCCAGAAGGGCTCAAGGCACTTTAGCAAGCAGCCATTTAGGCAAGAGAGGCTGGAAGCTTTTTTCTGCTCATCATTCAATTTTTCCTCTTTATGGCTTTGTAGCAGGAAAAGGAAAATCTGCTTCCCTTCAAGTAAACAACAACAGATAAAACACCTGAAAACAATGACTGGAGTAGATCAAAAAAGCATTACATGGAGCAGCCTAGAAACAGCTCCATGTCTGCACCTGTCCCAGCAAGTATGTCATACAGGGAGGTAATGATTCTGAAAATTACCGATTTGTTGTGTTATCTTTTCCCTTCTGTAGAAAAAAGCATATGTAATGACTGACACCTTGACTGATTTGTTGATTTTTTAATAATACATGAAAGACTGTGTCAAGATGACTGCGTACCACAGCAAAATCTATGGTATGTTTTTACTGGTATTTACTGGTATAACTTATCTAAAAGCCTAAAAATTAATCAAACTCCCCAAATTCTAGTGTATCAGAGTGGCACATTTCAGTGGTCCTGACCTAGTGCTGACTGGTCCTGATCCCAGCTCCAGCTGCAGGTGTGTCCTGCAGAAGGGAGCTTTGGCTCCTGAGTTATTGACGTGTTTTGGTACAGGTGCTGACCTGACACAAAACTGCTGCAGGTTGGGCACTACCACCAAAGCTGGAACAGGCGTTCTAGCGTGGGGACACCAGCAGTGGCAGGGTAGCCATGGCTGGGGTTATCTTTGGTGGTGACTATCAGCCCTCGATGGATGTGGCTATTCCTGAGAAGGTCTATTCACCTCTGGTGTTCTTGAAAAGATTTAATGTGCTATCCCTGGTTTAGCTGAGCACCCAGCACCTGCCTTAACTTGGATTTTACTTTGTTCATGCTATGCGTGTGATATTCTTTGAGAAGTCTTTTTTGATGCATGTGCACAATTGCAATTTGCCAGGTCAGAAAGTATTTACTTTCTTCTTTCTTTAATATCTTTTAAAAACAAAATATATCTCTTCTCGTCTAGGGTTAACCTAATCTTATGTAATAACCCTGTTTCCTGGTAATGATGCAGAACAATGAACAGTGGTATGGAATAATTATTTCCATTCAGGAGTTATAGGCTGATTTCACTGTTGGTAGAAAATACGGGGCTGTAACAATTATCATGACTTTAACCACTTTTCCACACTCTGTGGATTTTCCTCTGATCTAGGATATGTCTAGCCGGGAAGTTGCAGCTAGCTACTGTACCTGTCAGCTTGAATTCCAGCAAACAAGTTGTACCAGATTTATGGTATCCTGGTAAATTACGCTTTTTGCTCACAAGATAGGGTATTAACATCAGTCAAAAGCTCAAACTCGCCCTTTTTTGTCCAGGTAGCAGAACTTGACCAGAAGCTAGAAAGAGAGTTAGAAGGTGGTCAGTCACCTAAATGTTGGAGCTCTCTCTCCTTAGCACGCCACCAAGTAGGTGGGAGATATCTTCTCATGTTCATTCTGACTTACTAATACTTTGAATTAAACCATCAGAAATACATGAAATTGACACTGAAGAGCTGGTGGCTGACTGTAGATGTCAGTGAGCAGCTAGCTGTTTTGAAAGCAGTGTGTTTGTAACAGTGATACACCCTCTTTTCTCTGGGCTGTAGGCAAGCCTGGGGACCTGTGCTGCCCACACAGGCAGAGAGGACTCTGCCCCACAGTACTGCAACCCTGGCATGAACTGCTGAAAAAGTGGGAGGATATCTTGTAGTCAGGATGGGATGAATCAAATTCACCTGGATAGTTGCCTGCTTAACTGCACTGAAGCCAGTGTCCATTAAAATGCAACCACAACATCTTCAGCAATCTGAACTTGAGGATCTGGACTCCTTCAGAAGTAGAATCACAGAATTACTTAGATTGGAAAAGATCACTAAGATCATTGAGGCCAACTCTTAGCCTAGCACTGCTAAGGCCTCACTAAACCATGTCCCTGAGTGACACATCTACGGGTATTTTAATACCTCCAGAGATGGTGACTCAATGACTTCCCTGGACAATAGGGAAGCAGCTTTGTTCCTCTGCCTGGAGATGCCTGGCTGTGTAGGCAGCCTCTCTTCCCTGCTGCACATAGGCATTTAGGATCAGAAAAACATGGCACTTCATAGAAATGGTACCAGGTAGTGCCCTGCCCTGCTTCATCTATTGGTGAAGTTGATGCTGCCCTGGACAGGACCAAAGGCTCCTGCTTCAGTTTCCCCATCCACTTGTGATGGGGAAGCTGCCCAACAATCACACCTAGTTTCCTGATTTGTTTTGTTGTGACTGGTAAAGCAACAGTAAAATTAGCTGTGATTAAATAAAATTTTATCTCAGGGTCATGCATTAGCAGAGGTTGAATGATTAGAAAAAAACCTAATTTTCTTTGTCCCACTGCACTGTCTGCTGATATGCCAAAGAAACTTGCTGGAGACATTTCATTTTCAGTTTTTCTCTTGGAGATGTTGAAGAAAGGCCTGGTACAACACCAAGAAGGAGCCTGGGAACAGATGTGCAAGATGTGTTTGTGAACTTGTGAGATGCGTGTACAGGATATGAGTGAGCACCATGTGGGTGCAAGGCATGTACACCCTAATGAGGTGCGATGCATTTGTCTGCAAAAGGATGTGAGTGCACTGTAGAGAGGAGGTTGCAGTGGGGCAGGTGGCCACAGCCCAGGTCAGGACTGTGGCTGGGGGTGTGGGGAGGCCAAGCTGCCCCTTGGTGCAGGAGAAGCATTTCCCAGAGGCAGCGCTGCCATTCGTGCCCTTTTCTCCACATCCCACGGCTCCTCACGGCTCATTTTCATCTCATGTTGTGCAGCTGGACTCACAGGAGTCATCTTTTTAAAGATGCACATTACGATCCACTGTAAATTAGGCACCCAGTTAAGATATGATCATAAGGACTAAATAAATGACTTCTCAGTCAGTTCTCTTAAAGCAAATTAGTTAACTTAGGATATTTTAAACCATGTATTTATTGGTTAATGACCAGGTTTGGGTTGCTCCAGGCACCATCAATTGCTGGAGTAGGAAAAAAAAACAACAAACCTTCAAAGATATGAGTCATGAGAAGAGCTGGGATATATCAGTAACACATAGTTGACAATATTTCCTGCATCGGTTCACAAGCCGCCAGGATGTCCCTGGTGAACTATACACAGTCCATCGTGCTCTCAGGGGGCATATGTGTGCTGTCAGTCATTTGCAGCATAGCAGGGAAACCAACAATGAAATAAAAGCCTCAGCACACCCAGTGGAGGTTGCGGGATGCTGGAAAACTCCATGAAGAGCTGAAATGCTGCCACTGAGCAGATGATCCAGAAATTAAATAAGAAACTGGGATGCAGAAGGCTGACTGGTTTTTGTGTAAAATCCTGTGCTAGCACCTGGAAAGACCTCCCCTGTCCTACAGAAAGGGGACTTTTGGTAAGAGAAGAAACTGTGGAGTTACGTTGGCATTTGAGATTTTAAACAGAGATTTGTGAGAGAAAAATTCAAACTCCACTTAAATGCATTGAACTAGAACATATTCCTGGAGAGATAGACAGAATAAGCAGAGAAGTTGAACTTTTTAGTACAATAACTTTGTAGTGACTTTAAAAAGTAGTCCACTTTAAAAAAGCCCCCACATTTGCAAAGGTAAGGTTTTTTTTCCTACAGTAACACACAGTGAACATGTAATACTGCAGAGGTTACCTACTGACTGATACAACATAGATGTTATATGCCATTGGAAAATACATATTTTCACTCATTTTTTGAAGCTTGTTTTAGCAGAACAAAAAGTGCAATGAGGAAAGTTTGAGTTGGTTTATGGCAAACCATGTACCAGTCCAGCAACATTAGCCCTGGTACTTTGCAAGACTTTCTGTCCCAGTCTCCAGAATTAACCATGCTTGGACGCTTGACCCAGCCACCTTGCAGGATACCCTTGGATATCATGGCAGTGAAGAGCTGTTCTGCACCCCAGCAGCTAACCCCTCTGAGGAGACTTACTAGAGAGCAGATAATTGTTTGGGATATTCTTTCTGTTAAAAGAATCAGGATTGCATCTCCTGTGTAACACAAAAAAATGCTGGTAGAAAGTTCCACCATTTTTCTTCTAGAAGACATGAGAAATGAGTTAACAAGATTTTAAAATATTCATAACAGTTATCCCACATCGTTCCTTCAAGTTCCTTAACGTACAGCACGTTAATATCAACACAGACAGACCATGGGATTTGTCTTCTTATTGGGGTTATATTGTGTAGTTCCTCTCCAAGACTCTTGTTCTTCTCTTTAGTAAGGTACCTATGTATGTTTCTGCTGATGGGGAGCTTAAAATAGTTGATTCTTCTCCCAAGCCTGGAAAACCCATAGACTGGACATGGCCACATCAGTACCGACAGTGCCCCACATGAAAGCCCACAATTGTTTGACTCCACTGCAAACAAAATCTTATTCACAGAAATATTCATGAGAAAGTGAGCAGGAAGGTTCACTCATTCCCACCTTTTAAATGAAGACTGACAGCAGATATGAAAATGGCTTTTGTTTTCAATTTCATTCCATATGATTCTGGAGTGGTTGCAGGATCAAGCTATTTGTATCCAAAAGAGAACATTTTTTCTGTAGATATGAAACATCCAAGTATTGGCAAAGCTTAAATTTTAAGAGAAGTGAATAATTCTGGTTTTACTACCTTTTCAGCTGTCCTGGAAATGTAGACCAGCCTGCGCTAATGAGTTCCATTTCAGGATTCCCTTTTGTTTTGAAAAGCAGATGCAGAAGTTCAGCCTATATTCTTTCCAGATAAGAGAAGGAAGAATGTTCTTATGCACACAAATATAACATTCAGTCAATAATTTGCATATGGATACTTTACATGCACATTTAATACCTATGTCATCACTGGTGTATTTGATATTGGATTTTTAGTACTTAGTTACCATCCAAAGTGCATTTATTTTTGCACTGTATTTTATTTTCAACATCACCCTATTTGGAATCCTATGAATATGATTGTTAAAATCTTTATTATATTAAACTCTAGAGGAAAATGCAGTTGGCTCAGGTTTGAGACACTTGGTTCTGCAGAAATAATGAGAACAGTCCTATCTAAATTCAACTGAATTAAGATAAAGATATGTCAGTCGATTGAATCCAACATCTAAGACTGGATCTCTGATGAGAAAATATATACAATTTTATGAAGTTTGCTATTTAATGTAAAGGAAAAGCTAGTCACAATTTAGCACACCCACAATGAATGGGAGGAGCCCTTTACCTCAGAGTCACACTCTGCCTTGATTCCAGCTTCCAGATTCTCTCACCATGTCATCTCCTCCCCCTCCCTTGCCCACCTTTCCCTCTTTCTCCACTCTCT